>JARQWZ010000351.1:575000-612500 GCA_033150135.1 Gobio occitaniae
AACATTTTAGTCTCGTCTTTTTTCGTCAACAATAATGCATGTTCATTTAGTCTTAAGGCCTTTTCACACCGGACGCGTAACGAAAAAGCGAAGCGGAAAAAGCAAATATTTCGTGTGTGAATAGTTCGCGTTAAAACCATTCACATCAGCCGCGACGCGAGTTTGCGACGTTTCAGAGCTCTAACATTCCCAAACATTCGCGCGACAGCTGAGAAAACACGGACACGTAATCATTCAGTGGAGACGAGCTTTACATTTTCTTTAAAAGACAGAGAAGAAGGTTTTGGGTGCAGCCAGTCTTAAAGAACAGAGTCTGAAGGGGAAGATGCGAATCTACAGGAGCTAAAACTTCATCACGGCCGGTTCCGAACTTACTTTACAATGCCCGTGGGATAATTTGAGGAGCTCCTCCAGACGTAGCAGCGCATCTGACGAGACACACACACACACACACACTCTAAAGGAACGGCTCGATCCGGAGCTGCTGTGTTTCCAGTTGAGTCACAATGTAAACATTTCAGTGCCACAGTCGTACTGACGGAAGCACATTCACTTTCTATAGTCGCGCACACAATTAGATAAAAAAAAAAATCAATGTATTGATTATAATATGGTAATCTGTAGCCTACAGTGGGCAAACACAACTACAGCTGTAATCTCAGGAGAAATGCGACACCTGGCAAAGGTTAATGTTGATTGAATGGCGAGTGACATCGACTGGACATTTCGTCAGCTTTGTTTGCTTGTATGTGATTGGTTTAAGCCTTTTCTGACGCTGCGAGTGTTAAAAAAAAATCGACATCGAAACGAAAAAAATAAACATTGTTTTTTCGCCGCAGCACATTCGCGTTCGGTGTGAAAGCTCTCATTACACAAACAGCTGATCAAAAAATAAAACCATTGCGCGAATTATTCGCGCGTCAAAATCGCGCAAATCGTGTGTGTTTAGATGAAGCGTTCAGCCCAGAGGAACCTCAGATTCTTATGGCTTTCTGTGTTTTCTCGTCCTCCAGAAGAAGAAGAAGAAGAAGATGAAAGAAAAGGCTGCAGAGGCGGAGGAGTGTGAGACACCGGCTCCTAAAAAGAGGAAGTCTGAGCGGATGAAGATCGCGGAGTCTCCGGACCCCAACGGGAACACAGACTCCACCCACATCACGGACTCCACCCACATCACGGACTCCACCCACATCACGGACTCCACCCACATCATGGACTCCACCCACATCACGGACTCCACCCACATCAAGGTGATCCTCCGCTTCCCACTCTTCTCGCAATACTGACGCTTATCTCGCCATTCTTTTTTATCGCAGTTTTGACTTCTTGCAATTTTGAGTTTCACAGTTTCTGACTTTATTCACAATTTTGAGTTTCTCGTAATTATTTTTTTTTAGTGCTGTTTTGTTTTTGTGCAAATTTGAGATTCTCATAATTCTGACTTTTCATTGCATTGTTTACTTTTCTTTTCGTAATTATGATTTTATCGCAATTGAGTTTGTTTTTTTTTACTTGCAATTTTTGCGTTTTCTGCGATTCAGATTTTTTTCAATTCTGACTTTTCTTGCTATTTGTGAGTTTATATCTAGCAATTAGGGATGGGCATTTTCCGAAAATATTGTTTTTGAATATTTGTTTATTTAAATGACGTTATTTTGAGAAAATAATGTTGTTGTTTTTTTTATTCATCAAGTTGTTGTCACCATGTCTGAACACATGTATGGTAATCTACACTACAAGCTTACCTTACATCTCACGCTTTTCATTCGGTTCATAACATTGAACAATCTCAATAACTGAGAGTTTGTGGATTTATCGTGGAGTCACTGCGTTTACGGCCAGTAAAATTAAAAATGTAGTAAAATTTGAATAGTATTTTACATTTTTGAATATTAATTACAGATCGAATATTCATATATTCCGACACACACCCCTAAATGAGATTTACATTTTTCTCGCAATTGAGTTCTTACTTTCCTTGCAAATTTGAGGATTTCGCAATTTTACGTTTTCCTGCAATTTAGAGTTTATAACTTGCGATGTTTACTTTTTTCTCGCAATTCTGACGACTTGCAATTTTGAGTTTCAGTTTTACTTTTCATGCAATTGAGTTTTTTGCGATTCAGACTTTTTTCTCAGAATGGTCAGATATAAACTCACAATTTACTTTTTTTTTACGTTTGTGTGTATAAATGTGTGTGTTTACGTGTCATGTGCTGACATCACTGTACAGCAGAAAAAGAAAAAGAAGGTAAAGGTAAAGGCGGAGGTGGAGATGGAGATGGACGGAGCAGATACGACTGAACCCACACCAGCTCCCACTCCAGCGGACACACCCACACCATCCAGCGAAGACTCGGACAGCGACCCTGAGAAGGTGTGTGTGTGTCTGCTGTCCACTGACGGCTGTGTGTGTGTGTGTGTGTGTGTGTGTGTGTGTGTGTGTGTGTGTGTGTGTGTGTGTGTGTGTGTGTCTGCTGTCCACTGACGGCTGTTTGTGTGTGTGTGTCTGCTGTCCCCTGACCTGTGTGTGTGTGTGTGTGTCTGTCTGCGTCTGCTGTCCCCTGACCTGTGTGTGTGTGTGTGTGTGTGTGTGTGTGTGTGTGTGTCTGCTGTCCCCTGACCTGTGTGTGTGTGTGTCTGCTGTCCCCTGACCTGTGTGTGTGTGTGTGTGTCTGTCTGCGTCTGCTGTCCCCTGACCTGTGTGTGTGTGTGTGTGTGTGTCTGCTGTCCACTGACGGCTGTGTGTGTGTGTGTGTGTGTGTGTGTGTGTGTGTGTGTGTGTGTGTGTGTGTGTGTGTGTGTGTCTCTGCTGTCCACTGACGGCTGTGTGTGTGTTCATAGGAGACCCCCGAGCAGAAAGAAGGAGCCTTTTCCAACTTCCGGATCTCACCCAACACCATCAAACTCCTGCAGGGTAACTCTACTCAATCATACAATCTCCAACATTTCCCATAATTCACTGCAGGACCGTAACCATGGTATTGTGGCAGAAATGTGGGATTTGTTGCCAGCATTAGTATAGAACCCTAACTGGAGTACATTATGACCATCTTTATCTTCCAGTGTAATTGCGTGAATCTACTGATGTGGTGAACGTGTTTGTGTGTGTTTAGCGCGTGGAGTTTCGTACCTCTTTGACATCCAGGTGAAGACCTTTAACGCAGTGTATGATGGGAAAGATCTGATCGGGCAGGCCAGAACCGGCACAGGGAAGACGTTCTCCTTCGCCGTTCCTCTGGTGGAGAAACTGCAGTCCACTGATGAGCGGAGGAGAGGCCGGCCGCCCAAGGTACTCACATCAGCGCAGTGCATTATGGGTCCTGCTGGACAGGAGGGCTTTAGATGCCATGACATGGGAACATGTTTTTAGGGATGCTTTGATAAGGACATGTTGAACATGTCAAACAGAGTTTGGGTTAATGTGCTGTTTCCTGTCAGGTGCTGGTTCTGACCCCGACCCGTGAACTGGCCATTCAGGTGACCCGAGACTTCAAGGACGTCACCAAGAAACTGTCCGTCACATGTTTCTACGGAGGAAGCTCTTACAACCCGCAAAGTAGGAGTTGTGTTAACACACTAGTAGGGCCCTATGAAATCCGTTTTATTTTTTCCCAAAATCTGTTTTTTCTGTTTTAATTTTTGGGAATTCAGTTTTTACCCTAAACCTTTTACCCTAAAACTGTTATTTTAGTCGTAAAAAGAGTGTTTTTAATGTTAATATAATAGAACATAAAATAGGAATGACCTTAAATTTATTGAGGTAACAAACATCACATTTACTTTTCAGGACAAATACTGCAACATGACACTGCACTCTAAGCACTTCAACAAAATATTAGTGCTGTGAATTGATAATAAAAAAAAAACTAATTGCATTTTTTCTGTAATTATTCATGATTAATTGCAATTAAAAACATTGGAGTTTTTAATATTTTGATATTGTAATAATTTCAGTTACTCTCCATGTTAATTTAGAAACAACTTAAAGACGGCATATTTTAAATGTGTGTTGTAATGGCATGTTTTATGAATGAAGGCCAGTATCACTGATACTAATGTCTCTATGAAACATTGATGACGTTACATTACAGTATAACCAAACGCTACCAATCTCAACATTTATTAGGCTTTAAAAAATAACAACTCTTTAATTTAATTGAACTTAAAACAATCTTTACATTAACCCATTATAATAAATGTTATATTTACCTGTGGCCTTCCCTGTTAGACATAGCCTACACAGAAATTGAATAAAGTTATCAACACCTTTATTAACAGCATAAATAATAAGTGAAATATAGATGAATCATCATTAAAGCTACAATCTTCTCTATTCCGGTTGTTCTTTGAACATTAATGACAGACATTATCAGTGCTCCTGTCACTTTAAGATCTACCTCAGCCAAACATGATGTGAATCAGACGCGCATCTCATTTTCTCTCAAGTTCATTTAAGACATTATTTTCCATACAGTGCATTAAAAACAGCAAGTACTCCGCGAGGGAGCTGCTCTGAGGGCTTAGCGTTGAGTTTCTTAACGTTTCCGCCGATGAAAGCAGAGCCGCTTCGCCATACTCTAGTTGTTTTGAAGGCGGACCTGAAATGACGGGAGGGGTTGTGTCGCCCAGATTTGCTTCCCCCGGCCTGCATTTTCCACAGACATTCGTTCTTCTCCCACACAAAATAGCATTTCATTCCAAATATGTGAAATTCCGCGTTAACAATAGATTCCGCGTTAATATGCCAATTCCGTGATCGCGGAAATCATAGGGCCCTACACTAATGATTGAAACCGTTTGTTCATTGACACATTTAATAATAACTTGTTGTGCATCAGTCGATGCGATCCGCAGTGGCATCGACATTCTGGTGGGAACGCCGGGCCGAATCAAAGACCATCTGCAGAACAACAAGCTGGACCTGTCTCAGCTCAAACACGTGGTGCTGGACGAGGTGGACCAGATGCTGGACATGGGCTTCGCGGAGCAGGTGGAGGACATCCTGTCTGCCTCCTATAAGAAAGGTACCCCAGTCCTGCGGTGCTCCAGCGGGCTGGGCCGTGGTTCTGACTAGGGCTGAACGATATATCGTTATCGTATCTATATCTAGATATGAACTTTCAAGATATTACTATCGAAAAAAGCAACGATATAGACGATATAGATCTCCCCTCTCCACGCTCTGGCCGTCAGTGCCCTTGAATGCTCCGCTAAAGCCAGCGCACACACACTACAGGGATGCGGGAACTATATTGTGAGGGGGGGGGGGGGCGGCATTTCCATGGTGACGTGTCATTGCTTGTCACGTGACACAGCGCTGAATGAATGATGATCTGCTTTTGTCACTTTTTCCTTTTTGATTCAGAATATTCACAAATGTGTTAGCTATGGCATGAAATATCTGATATTCCGAGTGTCAAGTACATGCAAGTGGGAGAATATTGTTGTTTAAACACCTTTATAACGATGGCGTTAGTTGAGCAGAATCGCATCTGTTGGATTTACAACCTCTATGTTTACAACACGTGAAGTGGCTGGTGAACTGGGAATAGAATAGAGTAAACATTGAAGTTACTTACACAATGTGTATCTGATATGAATAAAACGTGTCGAATTATAATGGAAAGGATTATTATCTCTTCATAGACATCAGTGTGTATTTTACAAACTCTAAATGTATTGTTTATTTAGTACTTATGTGAATTGATGTGTTTGAAAGCTAACATAAACAGTATGTGGTTGAAAACAGTGAAAAGTTGTGCTATATGACAGCTCTGAGCGCGCCTGTCTCTGGCTCAACATTTGATCATGTGATGCTCTTGATCATCCGCTCCAGCACCAGCCTAGGCTGATCACACCTGTGTGATCGTACGTGCCAAAGGCTTAAAAATAACACATTTTCTGACACAAATTTTTGAAATGTAGGCTTAAATCAAACACATTTTAATTCAGATTCTGGTTTTCACTGAACACGTAGTCATATCGTATTGTCTCGAGATATCTGGCATGAAAATCGAGATATGAAATTTTGTCCATATCGTTCAGCCCTGGTTCTGACCCACTCTTACTGACCTCTCTCTGGACTCTCCCTCTCAGACGCAGAGGACAAACCGCAGACGCTGCTGTTCTCCGCCACGTGTCCGTCCTGGGTTTATGACGTGGCCAAGAAATACATGCGTCCTCAGTACATCCATGTGGATCTCATCGGGAAGAAGACCCAGAAAGCCGCCACCACAGTCGAGGTAACCCTCAGATAGGATGTTTTTAAAGCAATATCTGGGACATCAGCTCTTAAAGGGATAGTTCACCCAAAAATGAAAATTAGCCCATAATTTACTCTCCCTCTAGTCATCCGAGGTGTGTGTGACATTCTTCTGTCAGACGAATAAAATCTGAGTTATATTACAGAAGTCCAGGCTAATCCAAGCAGTAGAATTGGATTATTAGTTGCTCTGTTTTTGAAGTCCATTAAAAGTGCATCTGTCCGTCATATAACTGCTCCAGCGGCTCTGGGGTGTTAATAAAGGCCTTCTGAAGCGAATCGATGCATTTGTGTTAGAAAAATATCCATATTAAAAACTTGATCAAGTAAACTTTCGGCCTCCGCCTTCTGTGGAAAAGTGTTGAATGTTGAAAGTTTAACTCCAGATGTGTTCGTGACATCATGACCTGAGCGTTAGTCTTTCCATCCGCAGGAGAACTTTACACACTTTTCACTTTCTCCATACATTGAACAGGGAAGGCGGAGGCCGAAAGTTTACTTGATAAAGTTTCTTCCACAAACGCGTCGATTCGCTTCAGAAGGCCTTTATTAACACCCCAGAGCCGCTGGAGCAGTTATATGACGCACAGATGCACTTTTTATGGACTTCAAAAACAGAGCAACTATGAATCAAATTCTAAAGCTTGGATTAGCCTGGACTTCTGTAATATAACTCAGATTTTATCCGTCTGAAAGAAGAATGTCATACACACCCAGGATGAGTAAATTATGGGCTAATTTTAATTTTGGGGTGAACTATCCCTTTAACGTTATCCGACAAACACCTAATGTTGGCGAACTTGGCATTAGTGTAAATTAAAGCAATATCTGGGACATCAGCTCTTAATGCTGTGACCAAATGTTGATATTTATTAGGTAACCAACGTCATGATTCTGAAATCAATAACTATATAGACAAAGCTGGAAGCTGGTTTGCAGCAGAGCAAGAACACCGACGACTGCTGTTATTACTGTAAGTGTTATTCAGAGTTATATTAGGCCTGTTGTAGTTGGGTTAGGTGGCTTAGGTTTTACTGTGAATTTGTAAATAAGTAAATTGTGTTTTGTATTTATTTATTTATATTCATACATTTAAGTATACATTAAACTTTTAATAAATGGTTCAATTTAAATAAAAAATAAATAAATAAAAAGCCATTTAATGTCATTCACCTCGTTTTGTGGCCTTTTTTTTTTTTTTAAGTATCGGTTCAGGCACCGGAACCGTTTTAAAAGTATCGGTTTGGCACCGGAATCGAAAAAAAACCCAAACGATACCCAACCCTAATCTGCATTGTTAAAAGCACTATATAAAGTTGTCTTGATGTTTAAACTCTTGTGTGCAGCACCTGGCGATCACCTGTCACTGGTCTCAGAGGGCGTCGGTCATCGGTGATGTCATCCAGGTGTACAGCGGCAGCCACGGCCGAACCATCGTCTTCTGCGAGACCAAGAGAGAAGCCACAGAGCTGTCCATGAGCACCTCCATCAAACAGGTACAGCTCAGACACTGACCCATCTTACCCCTTCTCCACCAAAGCAGAGCTAGAGCTAGATCGGAGCCAGAGCCTAGTTTCAAATCGGTTTGTGTTTCCACACCCAAAGCCCCAGCTCAGAGCCAGGAGAAGTGGTTCTTAAGTAGCACCAGAACATTGCTGGGCTAGAAGTAAGACCCGATTCCGTCAGGCGCTGGGGGCGGAGTCAACAAGACCAACACACACTGGAGATCCGCCATTGTTGAATTAGCAGCTAATGGAGCTAACAGCTGCTGCTCGTTTGTAATCTCCGTCTATACACAGGGTTCCCACTCGTCCTGGAAAACACATGGAAAATTAGAGAAAATGTAAAATGTCCTGGAAAATCTTGTTGTTGTCTGGGAAAAAGTTATTTCTTTAGCCGAGTATAAAGAGTTTATCGCTGGCCCAAACAATTAGCGCTAGTTGCAGAAAGCACATGTTCATGAATGCTGAGTTTGATGCGTGTGTGTAGTATTTTGAATAATGATGTTTAATATCTAATGCTATAACTGCTCAAATGTATGCAGCAGAGTTTCCGCTAGAAAAAAATGGTGCCGGTCAAAGTGACCGGCAGAGGTTTCGTTTTCCGGACATTTTGATGATATGCCGGTCAAATATCGCCTCTTAATTATTCAAGTTGAGAAAAACTGAAAGCAGTTAATGTAACTTTAAAAAAATGACATAATCAGGCTGTATATGCAACATGTTTATTAGCCTAACTTTCAAATAGACGGAAAAAAAAAACATGAACGTCCGATTGGCGTCAATCAACCAATTTTTTTTACTTTGGTTGCACATTTCATAGTTTAACAAACCAACCCCCTTCCCCACATAAAATATCCGAATATAGCATTGTTGTTACACAAGCAAATGTAATTATAAACTCAGTATGTCTCATTTAGTTGGTAACATTTAAATTGGCCACCGTGTGAAATGACTCCTTGTCAAATGAACTTGAACAAACAAATGACATTCTCAAATTATTCGACCCTCTTGTGAATCCGTTGCGTCGTCCTGCCTTTTCGCAGCGCGAACAGAAAATGTTTTCGTTACCATCAACTACCTCACATCTTAGCCATGGGAACTTGTCACTCCATTCCGACCGATACGCCCTTCGGCTTTTTCTCCGGTGGTGGCGGAGCTGTCTGGCTCTGGACATCTGAGGCTTCAGGCGCTCCTGATTCAGGATCCTCCTTCGTGTCTGGCCTTTGAAAAACACTTTTAAGGCTAGTCTGCCTGGGCCTGGCCATATTTGAAACGTCTCTCTATAGTTCGTGGTTTAGGTCTATATTATAGCCGTTAGGCGTGCGCTTTATTTGAAATGCAACATGCGATGTTGTTTAAAAACTTTCAAACGGTCGATTCAGATTGTGTTAGGGGGGCGGGGCCGGGATTATTAGGCAGTTTTAATCTGACAATTTGACCGAAAAGATTTAATTTTGTCGGACATTTAATTTTTTTCCCGGCCAATGTCCGGTAATTACCGGACAACGGAAACCCTGGTATGCAGTGAATGTTAACTCGTAAGCTGCTCCCTAATCACATCATTTTGATATAAAGTCACATTTGTGTGTTATAAAGTCAGAATTGCGTGATATAAACTCGCAATTCTGACCTTTTCTTCACAATTGACTTTTTTGCGCAGTTGCGAGTTTATATCTTGCACTTCTGACTTCTTTTCTCAGAATTGTGAGATCTAAACTGCAATTGCAAGTTATAAAGTCCAATTCTGAGGAAAAAAGAATTGCGACAATTTTCGCGTTTATATCACAAATATGTAAACTCGCAATTGCGAGAGTCAGAATAGCGAGATAAAAAGTCTCAATTACCTTTTCTTTCTATTCTGTGGTGTAAACAAGCTTCCATTGTCATAATGTATGATTAAGAGCTCATACTGAAAAATGCTGGATTGTTAAGTAATGGCAATAAACTGGACGGTTTTTAAAGACTTAGAAAGCAATATTTGGCATGATCCTTGTCTTTTATTCCCGCCTTTGTAAAATTGAAAATGTACTGGAAAATGGTTGCTGAAAAAGAGTGGGAACCCTGTATACAAATTATGGCGAACTGCATGAATGCGTTGGATTCACTGTGTTTTGATGCAGGATCGTAAAGCCATGTGAATCAATAGTAACGCAACGTTTGCTTTGTTGATGGAAGGCTTGTTCGATCGCAGTATGACAACGAGTCCAGCGAGAGCAAACGACTCCTTATGCTTCTGATTCACTCATGCGTTTTTATCATACGTGGATCGGTCTGCGCAGCGCCGATGCATCTTGAACAAGCCTGGTGTGTGTGTGTGTGTGTGTGTGTGTTTCCGCTGCCCAGGGTTGCCAGGTTTTCACAACAAAACCCACCCAATTGCTATTCAAAACAAGCCCCATTGCGTTTCAGGGGGGCTTCCCCAGTAAAAATCACATTTGGGGGTAAAATGTGTGTTTTTTTGGCATGGTTGCCTACTAAAATTTGCATTCCCGGGGCTAAATATCACATAATTGGGGTCGCTTCATCCCGTGGACATGAAAAAAAGCCTGCGGCAAAAGCGCAGACATGGCAACACCTCGCTAGTGTTGCTGAGAGAGATGAGGCGGATACAGTGACGTAAGACCGGCTCTGTTGTGGCTCTCAGCAGGTGGAAAAGCAAACGGTTCTTAGAAGAATCCTCAGTCGAACCAACTATGAACTGGGACTGGCACTGGCTCTGAACTAGCTCTAGCACTGCCTTGGTGGAGAAGGGGTATCTGTGACCTCTGTGACCCCTCTGACCCCTGTGACCTCTTCTTCAGAGTGCGCAGACGCTGCACGGGGACATCGCCCAGAAGCAGAGAGAGATCACGCTCAAGGGCTTCAGGAACGGCACCTTCGAGGTTCTGGTGGCCACTAATGTGGCGGCCCGAGGCCTGGACATCCCTGAGGTGGACCTGGTCATTCAGTGCTCTCCTCCAAACGTACGCCAGCTCCACCATCACCTTATACTGCAGACATTGATCAAATCACCACCCATAGAGCAACAATACATTTATAGTGTTGGGGCGTTTTCACACCTGAGAGTCCGCACCAAGGTCTGAACCCAAGTTCATGTTTTGAAACCTTTTATACATTCGGTTAGTTTTGGTTTGGTTTCACATTGCAATTATGCGAGCGCACTAAAGAGCTTTACATGACACTTTTTTTTTATTTTATTTTTTTTAGGGCTTTCAAAAGATTAATCGCGATTAATCGCATCCAAAATAAAAGTTTGTGTTTACATAATATATGTGTGTGTACTCTGTTAATTATTATTTATATATAAATACACACACAAGCATGTATATATTTAAGAAAAAAATATTATTTTTTATATATAAAACATTTATATGTATTATAGATTATATAAATGTATATACATGCAAATATTTCTTAAATATATACATGAATGTGTGTGTATTTATATATATAAATAACAATTAACAGAGTACACACACATATATTATGTAAACACAAACTTTTATTTTGGATGCGATTAATCGCGATTAATCTTTTGACAGCCCTAATTTTTTTTTATTATTGATGCTCAAAACAATACACGTTGTAACAAAAACAAAAGGAATACAGACAAAACAAACAATTACATTACAAAGTTGCTTCAAGCTGCAATGGCTCGGTCCAAAACCTCTGGGAGAAGGAGAGAGAGAAAAAAAGAGATGGAGAACAAAAGAAAAACCAAGAGAAAGAGAATAGAAATAGAGTTGTAGTAGAAGTAGTAATCATAATAGTAACAATAATTATAACAACAATAGTAGCAGTAGTAGTAACAACAATAATATTCATGATAATATTAGTAATAGTAGTGATAACATTTCTAATTTATAATAACAATAATGGTATTAATAATAATAGTAGTAATAGTATTAGTAGTAGTAATAATAATATTCATGATAATAATGAGTTATTGTGGTAGAAACATTCGTGATGTAGAATAATAATAATAGTATTAATATTAGTAGTAATAATAACAGTGGTGGTAGTTACAACAATAATGTTCATAATAGTAGTAGTGGTAGCATTAGTAATTTATAATAATAGTAACAATAATACATTTTATACTATTCTTGCGTCCACTCGTCGTCATCTATGTGGGCGGCATCTGGACATTGATTGGTTTGTAAACAGACGTGCGTCTTTGTCAAGAGTGAATGAACGGACGCATATCGTTGCCACTATTGAACAGTCGCATTGACTATTTTCTTTTCGTTACGTTTAAAAGTGGACATTTCAAGCTTTATATTCACATATTTCTCATGTTTGTGAGGCAGTATCTGCTGAGTTTGGGTTTATTTGAGACGCTCCAGTTCATGTGTAAAGCATGTGATCACTCCAGCCATTATTGTCTGCTATAGACTATTTGCTTCTTATTTATTAAATACAGGCAATTATCTGATTAAACATTTGATTAAAATTAAAATACAATTTATATGAAATTCACATTAAAGAAAGGCTTTCTACACAAAATCATACAATTTCTTTCAAAATCATTTCTGTCTTCTGACATATTGCGCATCTTTTCACTTTTCATAATCAATGTAGCCTAGATTGAATTTAAAAAGAACATTATAATATTTAAACATAAACAGGAACTTCCTGTAAATGCTCTGAAAGTACGAACCATACAGAAAATACTTTCACACTTGAAACGACCCGAACCGTTGTTCACTTTGATTCGGACCAAACGGAAAAGTCCGAAAATCCGGACCAAAGAAGGCAGGTGTGAAAACGCCCTAAAAATCAGACCACATCACAACTATAACAACACAGAGGAATGATATCCATTGTTGAATTTCCAGCTGATTATCGATAAAAATATTGACAGCCAATCAGAATCCATCCTGCTTTTATTGCGCTCGATCCTTTAAACACACAGATATAATTATAGCTATTCTAGTGTATACTTCAGTGGCTGTTTGACCCCTGTGCTGGATTCTGCTGTGGCTTCTCTTCCCTGTTGTAACACGCGTGATCTGGTGCGGTTCTGCAGGATGTGGAGTCGTATATCCACCGATCCGGACGGACTGGCAGAGCCGGGAGAACCGGCGTCTGCATCTGCTTCTACCAGCGCAAGGAGGAAAACCAGCTCATGTATGTGGAGCAGAAAGCGGTGAGATGACACGCCATTCACACGCTAAACACACAAATCCTGCGGAACAACACACACACACACACGTGAGATCAGACATTAAAATCACAACTTGCTTTAAAGTCACTGACAAAATAAGTCCAAATGCTTTCTTCTCTCACAGATCTTTGATTTCTGTTCAGTGTGTATGTTTTAATATGACTAGTTATGATGAGCCTTTCTAAGATTGTGAAATGTAAATAAACTAGCACACTTTAGATTAACCCTGGGGACGTTTTCATCCACTATGGGGTGCTTTTGAGTCTTAATTTGGCCACAACTTTGTGTTTCAGCAAATGGAATGATTTTTGGTGATTTTTAAACATATTTTGGGAAAATGCGTTCAATTTTCACCAACTCGACGATACACTGTGGGCAAATTCACTAGCCTTTCGTTACCCTTGTGGATGAAAACATCCACTAAATTAAACTGCTGTTAAAATCTATCAGATTTTTCTAATTTTTGCATAAATCTGTTAATCAACCTCAGTCCTGATCAAAACTACTGAATGTTTTTTTTTTTTTAAATCAAGAAATCCATAGAAAAGCCATAATCTAAGCTTTTTATTTTTGCACAGTCCTATCTAATTAATGATGCCACCTGGTTAAGAAAATTATAAATTTGACCTCTTCCCAACAGGGAAAACCATCAAAAATGCATGAGTATATGGTGTCATGGCGTTGCAATTAAAAAATGTGGTTAAAATGGGGCAATGGGGCAAAAACAGCCACGAGGAGGAAATAAAATAAAAATGTGATGCTGCACAAAATCCAATGTTGTTTCTGATCTGTGTCCAAGACTGTGATAAAAGGGGAAAAAATCCAGTCCGCAATTACATTTTATATTGAAAATAAGTCATTTAGTGAGTGTGCCCCCCCCCCAAATCACTGACATCATTTATGATATTGGCAATTAAAGAGTTAAAGTCCAGTTTGTTTGTTTTTAAAAAGGACTGAGGTTGATTTAATAGATTTATGCAAAAAAATTAGAGAAATACTTGATAAATTTTTACAGCAGTTTGATGCTTAAAGGAACACGCCACTATTTCTGAAAATAGGCTCATTCTCCGACTCTCCTAGAGTTAAACTGTTGAGTTTGACCGAATCCATTCAGCCGATCTCCGGGTCTGGCGCTAGCACTTTTAGCATAGCTTAGCATAGATCATTGAATCTGATTAGACCGTTAGCATGAGTGCAGCGCCGCAGTGATATTGTCAGTCGAGCAAATGATGGCTGTTTAATGTGTGACGCTAACTCTACCAGTTCTTGTGTTCCTGTCCTTCAGGGAATCACCTTCAAACGGGTCGGGGTCCCGACGGCCAATGATATCGTCCAGTCCTCCAGTAAAGACGCCGTCAGGTCAGAGGTCACATGATGCGCATTAGCCTCTGATGCACTGACACTCGCTTTGAGCAGAGGCGGTGTTGATGACAATTCAAAGCATATCGTGTTAAATGTTCTGAGATGTGTGTGTGTGTGTGTGTGTGTGTGGCCGCCTCATATGTGTGTGTGTCTCTCACAGGTTCTTGGACTCTGTCCCACCGGCGGCGGTGGAGTATTTCCGTGAGGCTGCGCATGAGCTAATCGAGGCGCGCGGGGCGGTGGAGGCGCTAGCGGCTGCGCTAGCTCACATCTCAGGAGCCACTAGCCTCGAGCAGAGATCGCTCATCAGCTCAGACATTGTACGGCCACATCACACCATATCACTGCCTACTATATCACCTAAACACGCTTTACAACAGCTCAAACGTTTGGAGTAATTCAGATTATCAATGTTTCTGAAAGAGTCTCATGAATCTGATCATAACTCCAGTAAATCAGTGTAATATTCCTCCAGCTGTTCTGTGTGAATATATATATTTATAGTCAAGTGTCATTTATTCCTGTGATCAAATCATCATCACTCCAGTCTAATCATGCTCATATGAGGATCTGATGATCAACACAACAGTTATGATTATTATCAGTGTTGAAAACGGTTGCAAAAACATTATGAAATCTGAATAATTCCAAACCTTTGACCGGTAGTGTATGTACAACATAAAGTAAATTCTAGATGTGTTAGAAATATTAGACCAGTACATAATAAAATCTGCAAATATTGCTCTAAGTTCAGTCAGTAATGCACAGCATCTGCAAACATTGATTTTAATACACCAAAACTCAGTTAATACAGTTATTAGACCAGGCTTTGAGTGGAGGAGTTCGTCCGTCTGTAGATCCAGTGATGGGAGTGTGTGACAGATCTTCATGAATGGTTTGTAAACTGTCCTGTTCTCTCAGGGATTCGCCACTATGGTGCTGAGCTGCTCTCAAGAGATGCACAACATCGGTTTCGCCTGGCGCGGACTGAAGGAGCATCTGGGAGAGGAGATCGACGACCACATCCGACGCATGACCTTCCTCAAGGGCAAGAAGGTGCTCGCTCCTCTTCTCATAGGGTTTCAAATACAGCTATAGCTGCGAGCATCATCAGACCAACTCCAACAATGAGTATCAGACCTCAGATTGGCATCATGAAATTCTTTGATGCGGTATTCGAGAACAGTTTTGTCTATCAATGCAAAATCCTTACATTTTTGGGCGTGGGCTGAAGATGATCTGATGCAATTTTGGTGAAAATCATACAAACGATATAGGAGGAATTAAAAAGGCCAAGTTGGGCCTACTATTGCAAAATTGGTGTCCATGTTCTCGGCATGACCTGTGGAATCCATTAAGACCAGTTCCATTTCAACAGGCACGCTGCACTGAATCTTAAGAGACCAGTCTTGTGATATTTGCTCAAACTGTAAAGAAGTTATAAGCAAAAATGCCAATTTTTCCATATCTCCTGACCACTAGGTGGCACTGTGTCAACTGTACAGGTACTCTCAATTCATGGTTGTCTTAAAATGCACCAAATTTGGTAAGAATATTCTAAAGCGTTGCGGAGATATAGCCTCACTTCCATTTTTGCGTGCTGTTTGTCGAAATTGTTGGCGAGTTAATTGAATTCCATGTTTTTTTGTTGGCATGGTCTGAAGTGGATATAATAATCAATATTTGTGAAAATTTTAACAATGGTCTAGGAGGCGTTTAAAAAAAGTATGTTTTTAAAGATCAAAATGGTGCCCAGGAAGTTTGACTGACTATGGAAAAATGGGTATCTATGCTCTTGGCCTGACCCAAGGAGACATTACACCAGGCAAAACTAATCAAAAACTATTTTTTAAATTCATAATTTAACACAAGGTGGTGCTGCCCTGAAACGGAGTGCCTTCAAGGCATTGTGCCGAAGAAAGAGATTAGCAATGATAGGCCAATGCGTCAAAATACAAAATGGCCGACATGGGAAAAATCGGATATCGTTCGACTTGGTATGCTGCACCAATGTTTTTTGTTTTTTTTTATCATTTAGTTTTATCTCCGGACCACTAGGTGGCACTGTGCTGAAACCGTGTCAGTAGCCTCAGGTCGTGGTTGTCATAACACACACCAGTTTAGTCAGAATACAGTAAAGTGCCGTTATAGCCTCACGTTCATTGTGGTGGGCACTTCGTCAAATTCATTTGTGTATTAATCAGAAAACGGTTTGACGGATCAACTTGAATTCCATAACTTTAGTGTCAGCAAAATTATCTGGTTCAATTTACATAAATATGAGCAACGTTCTAGGAGGAGTTCGAAATTCAAAATGGTGGAAACATTTTCATTGCAATCGAATCATCTTGAGCCAAGATATTTTTTTTTTCTAGTCCTTATGGTTCAAAAGTTATTAGCATAGACGACTTAATGGTCGCTCCGCCCCTAAATACGGGCAACTGTAAAGGAACATTTATTCTCCAAGGACAATCATTTTATCAAAATTAATGTTGCTCACAAGAGAAAATAATACTCAGTTTATCAGTTTAGCTGCCACTTTAGTTTGTTAAATGGAGAATACTGCATTTCAAACGTCTACGGACAATATAAGCATCAAATGCAAGAGGTTGCTGGGAGAAAAACTAGTGACTGCAAAGCTTTCTTGTGCTTTAGTCAACTATATTATTGTTAATATCACATTTAAAAACCGTCAGATTTGAGACGCTCGATGTCCTGAAGGATCACTGAAATGGAGTTAAAGGGTTAGTTCACCCAAAACTGTAAATTGTGTGATTAATGACTGAGCCTCATGTGGTTGGACACCCGTCAGACCTCCGTTCATCTTCAGACACAAATGAAGATATTTTAGTGTAAATCTGATGCTCTGAAAGGCCTTCATTGGCTCAACTTTACACTCTCAAGACCCTTAAAAGACACTAAAGACTAAAGTTACAAAGTCCATCTCACTACAGCGGCTCTACAATAACTTTATGAAGAGGCGAGAATAGTTTCTGTGCGCAAAAAAACCCTAAATAACGACTTATATAGTGAAGACGATTTCAAAATAATGCATCATGAAGCTTCGAAGCGTTATGAATCAGTGAGTCGATTCAGCGGTTCAGAGCGTTATGAATCAGCGAGTCGATTCAGCGGTTCAGAGCATTATGAATCAGTGAGTCGATTCAGCGGTTCAGAGCATTATGAATCAGCGAGTCGATTCAGCAGTTTGGATCGCCAAATTTTAGCAGTTTGACACGCGATCCGAATCATGAATCGACTCGCTCTTTTTTGCGCACAGAAACTATTCTCGTCTTCATAAAGTTATTGTAGAGCCGCTGTAGTGAGATGGACTTTGTAACTTTAGTCTTTAGTGTCTTTTAAGGGTCTTGAGAGTGTAAAGTTGAGCCAATGGAGGCCTTTCAGAGCATCAGATTTACACTAAAATATCTTCATTTGTGTCTGAAGATGAACGGAGGTCTGACGGGTGTCCAACCACATGAGGCTCAGGCATTAATGACACAATTTACAGTTTTGGCTGAACTAACCCTTTAAGCTGTATTAGCAGAGACTTTTTGTTTTGAGGAGTTTCAGAAGAAATGTGCTTGATTTCCTGCATGGGAAAATGCGTTTTGTAACGTGTCCTGTGTTTGTGTTTCTCTCAGGGTGTGTGTTTCGACGTCCCAGCCGCTAACCTGAAAGAGATCCAGGTATGAAGACGCTCTTGTGTGTTTGGAGTCGTTTGTAAAGCGACTCTCGAGGGACGTGTCTGTACAAACGTCCAGCTGATTCCTGTTTCCCAAGCCACTCGCGGCTCTCGGGTTTCACTAATGGAGGCTTGTCAACAGATGCTCCTGGTTTCGCTGACTCGGCTGGTTTTTGTCTTTCTGCAGGAGAAATGGAAGGACGGCCGGTGCTGGCAGCTCGCCGTCGCTACAGAGCTTCCAGAGTTGGAGCAGAGCGAACGGTCGTCGGGCGGATTTGGCGGCCGGTCGTCGGGCGGATTTGGCGGCCGGTCGTCGGGCGGATTTGGGGGACGGTCGTCGGGCGGATTTGGGGGCCGGTCGTCGGGCGGATTTGGGGGCCGTGGTGGAGGAAGAGGACGAGGAAGAGGCCGTTTCGGCTCCAAAAGCAACAACGGCTTCGGTGGTAATCGAGGAAGAGGAGGTGGTCAAAAACGCAACTTCAGCCAGGCGTTCGATTACTGATCGTGGACTGTGATGGTCTGTCAGACTGTCGTGTTTTTACTACCGTTCCATATTCGCTCTTTACTGGAGCGGTAAAACCCATTAAATACGCCGATTGCTTTTACTCGCAGTTCTGCTATTTATATGATGAGTTCCACTGATATTAAAGTGGTGAAACTACACCAATTGTGTTTTGGTCAAATTCATTGGCTCGTGTTCTTATGTGGACCATTTTTATCTTCCATTTTAGAAATGATTAAAAACTGAATCAAAGCCTTATTTTACAGTCAATCCTATGGGAGATCGTTTCCGCTGTGGACAATACAATTATAAAGAGGGGAAAAGTTTCTCACAATTCACACTTTATGCTCGCAATTACGAGCGTCACAATCCCGAGGAAGAAAATCTGAATTTTTACGATTAAAGGCCAGTTTTTTGTTCGACGTCATCATGGAAAAGAGCTTTGATATGTTCCTGTAGTTTCGCTTCAGTCCCAGTGAAACGCACCTTAACCAGCTAATCAAGGTCTTCAGGATTCACTAGTAGAAACGCTTCAGGGCAGGATCGAGCGCTCCTGCGGTTCTTAAAGGGTTAGTTCACCTAAAAATGTAAATTCTGTCATTTATGACTTCCTCTCATGTCACCCGTCAGACCTCCGTTCATCTTCAGACACAAATGAAGATATTTTAGTGTAAATCTGATGCTCTGAAAGGCCTCCATTGGCTCAACTTTACACTCTCAAGACCCTTAAAAGACACTAAAGACTAAAGTTACAAAGTCCATCTCACTACAGCGGCTCTACAATAACTTTATGAAGCGATGAGAATAGTTTCTGTGCGCAAAAAAACCCTAAATAACAACTTATATAGTGACGAGCGATTTCAAAACACGGCCTCATGAAGCTTCGGAGCGTTATGAATCAGTGAGTCGAATCAGCGGTTCGGAGCGTTATGAATCAGTGAGTCGAATCAGCGGTTCGGAGCGTTATGAATCAGTGAGTTGATTCAGTGGTTCGGAACGTTATGAATCAGTGAGTCGATTCAGCGGTTTGGATCGCCAAAGTCACGTGATTTCAGCAGTTTGTCACGCAATCTGAATCGTGATTCGACTCACTGATTCATAACGCTCTGAAGCTTCATGATGCTGTGTTTTGAAATCATCATCACTATATAAGTCGTTATTTAGGGTTTTTTTGCGCACAGAAACTATTCTCGTCTTCATAAAGTTATTGTAGAGCCGCTGTAGTGAGATGGACTTTGTAACTTTAGTCTTTAGTGTCTTTTAAGGGTCTTGAGAGTGTAAAGTTGAGCCAATGGAGGCCTTTCAGAGCATCAGATTTACACTAAAATATCTTCATTTGTGTCTGAAGATGAACGGAGGTCTGACGGGTGTCCAACCACATGAGGCTCAGTCATTAATGACACAATTTACAGTTTTGGGTGAACTAACCCTTTACCGTTTCTACATCACGTGTGTCCTGCTGAATGAAGGCCACACTAATGTTATTAATCCACAGCATGAACTTTATTTAAAGACTTGGAAAATAAAATGGCTAATGTCTTCTCTGAGAACCTCGTGTCGTGTTATCAGTGACTCGGCTGTCAGTCTTTCCCTCGTGTCCATTAATGAATGTGCGTTTCCTTCAGTTGAACAGAGCGGGTGGTGAGGTGTGATCTGGTTGGGTTGCTCTAGTATTGGGCCGATGAGGTGTTGTGAATGTTACAGTCTGTCTGGAAGGAGTAACCGGAAAACTCCATCGTCTCACCTGAAATCAGAGGCACATCTCGTACATTAGCTTGCGTCTCATTGGGATGATCAAATGGTTTGTTTGTTTCTTAGATCATTGAGTTCTCCAGGACACAAGTTTATGATGTGAAGGAGTTTTCTTACACAGGGATCCCATCCACATTGAGTTCGGTCTCCAGCCTCTTTCGCTCTCGTATGACGGACTCCAGTGATCCAAGTTCTTCAGGTGATCCACAATCTGCAGAAGAAGTGCGCATGAATCACAACTGTGTTCATTTTTAGAAAGAAACCGCAACTTGATCCTACAGAATTAGTCAATTACAGGCCGATCTCAAATCTACCCTTTCTGTCAGAAACACTAGAAAAGGCAGTGTCTTCACAACTATGCTCCTTTTTAGAAAGAAATGGTATCTGTGAGGATTTCCAGTCAGGATTTAGAGTGTATCATAGCACTGAGACTGCTCTCATCAGAGTTACACATGATTTACTCTTATCATCCGATCGTGGCTGTATCTCTCTATTAGTGTTACTCGATCTTAGCGCTGCATTTGATACTATCGACCACAATTTTCGAGTCTCTTCAAAAGAATGTTATCTGACCGTTATCAGTTTGTAGTAGTAAATGAAGAGATGTCACACCGATCGCAAGTTCAGTATGGAGTACCACAAGGCTCAGTGCTAGGACCGCTACTCTTCACCCTGTTCATGCCACCACTGGGAGATATCATTAGGAAGCATGGCGTTAGTTTTCATTGTTATGCTGACGATACTCAGCTCTATATTTCTTCACGCCCTGAAGAAACTTACCAATTCACAAGATTAACGGAATGCAGAGCTGATATAAAACATTGGATGACCAGTAATTTCCTGCAACTCAATTCAGAATTTAGTTTTTTTTTTTTATTATTGGACAAAAAAGCTCCACAAGTAGTAGCCTAGAATACTGTCTAACACTTGATGGCTGTTCTGTCAAGTCCTCGTCGTCAGTGAGGAACCTGGGTGTGCTCTTTGATACCAATCTTTCGTTTGAAAGCCACGTTTCTAGCATCTGTAAAACTGCTTTCTACCATCTTAAAAATTAATCTAAATTACGGCACATGCTTTTTTAGTTCATGTGTTCATGAGCTCTAGATCAGGGGTTTTCAAACTTTATGATGCCAAGGACCCCCAAATGATGAACCTTTTATGAGGGACCCCCTTCCTAAAATATATTTTTAATGTATGGTAAAAACCTTTAAAATGTTAAACAGATAAATAGTAAGTGTGACATTATAAATACAACATATTGTTTCCTAAATTAAATTTGCTATACGTAATGTTGGAAGTTTAAACCTGAAGAAGAACATTTTCAATGAAAAATTATTTGTATAAGCAACATTCACAATAATTTTATGTAAGCATCTTACGTACTGCGTTAAGAATACTGCCTTACAACCCCAGTGAGCGAGACAAAGGGGACGATGAGAGAAACTCACTAGAAAGATACAATTCTGGAAAGTATGTATATGGCAAGAAAGGTGAGAAATATTAAGAACTGAAACAGTTGGATGTTTGGTAGACTTTATCCATTTTTGCTTTGTCTTTTTTTTTTTTTTTCTGGGGACCCCTTAGAAACTTCTGGAGGACCCCAGACCCCAGTTTGAAAACCCCTGCTGTGGATTATTGTAATGCTCTACTGGGTGGAATATTGTAATGCTCTACTGGGTGGATTATTGTAATGCTCTACTGGGTGGATTATTGTAATGCTCTACTGGGTGGATTATTGTAATGCTCTACTGGGTGGATTATTGTAATGCTCTACTGGGTGGTTGCCCTGCTCGCTTAATAAACAAACTCCAGCTGGTCCAAAACACAGCAGCTCCAGTTCTCACTAGAACCAGGAAGTGTGACCATATTAGCCGCTTCTGTCAGCGGTTCCGCTGTATAAATGACGTGACTTGACTTAATATGAATTATACGCAACTAAACAAGCCGGTCATTTTTGACCCGGAACACCTCATCAGGTGAAGGCTTGACCGCATTGGCTGAAGCTGAAGAGCATAAACGCTCATGTGGTGGTGGACGGAGAGAGGCAGAAAAACCTTGATCTGAGAGGGATTCCAGAAAGCAGGTTAAGCAGCGTAACCGGGGTAAGTTTACTCAAGAGTCCAGCGATAACCTCCGCTTTCAGTTCCAAAATCTGAGGTAAGTGTCAGGGTTAGTAGCTACCGCAACTCTGAACCATAGACCGTAAAAAAATATGGACGACGCGACTTCATTGACCAGAGTTGAAGTTTTCGTAGAGAGCAGGAAGTAGAGGCGTGATTATCAAAACCCCGCCCACACTCTCACAGATGCAGAACTATTCATTATGTTGGTGTGAAATAAACCGTTATGGAAATGTAGAAATGAAAGCTAAAGCTCCAATCTCCCGAAAATCCTGATAAAAGTCAGTAAGTGCCTCAGTGACTTCACTCAGAGAAGCCGTCGATCTCAGCTGTCAATCATGAGGCCACACCCCCCCGATTTTATAGCATCAAATAACTCTTAAAATTTGCATAATTCACGCCGCATGAAACGCATTTATCGCGCCGCTGGACCTCCAGACAAGCGTCAACACGCCTTTACATCGACTTAACATTGAAATCACTCGCGCAGACGCTCTATTCACGTTTGGTGTGAACGCAGCATTAGGGCCAGAGATCCATTGACCAGTGTTGGGGAAACGCATTACAAGTAGCTTGAGTTGCGTAATAATATTACTTTTTCCAAGTAACTAGTAAAGTAACGCATTACTTTTCACATTTACAACAAAATATCTGAGTTTCTTTTTCATATTAGTTTGACTGACTGCTCTCCTGTCCTCATGTTGAGAGTTAGAGCAGGTGTGTGTGTGTGTGTGTGTGTGTGTGTGTGTGTGTGTGTGTGTGTGAACATGATGGTTATTGTAGTTCTAGACTAAATGTGAGCATTTATTTATCTCACTTGCTCAATAAAGATTCTGTCCTCCTCAAAATGAATAAAATCAGAGTCCTATGCAAACCTCCAATAATTAAATGTTAAATAAAACAACTATTTTTATGCATAATCTACTTTTATATGTAATTAAACAATATCTTGCTGCTGACCTTTGATGATGAAAATTACTAGATTTTTTGTTTTTATTGGTAAAACTTTTTTCTCCTGCATCTCTTCTCCATTATCCAGAGCTGCGCCCTCTAGTGTTCATGAGGGAATCTGCAGTTTCACCTCAGCCTGGGGCGCATTATTTACATTTTGATATGAAGAGGTCTTTACCACTGCACACAAATATCACTTTTTTGTTATAAAAACAAAACAAAAACAAGCCCAGCCCAGGTGAGGAAAAGTAACGTAACGCATTACTTTTCTTAAAAAGTAACTAAGTAACTCAATTAGTTACTTTTTAAGGGAGTAACAATATTGTAATGCATTACTATTCAAAGTAACTTTCCCCAACACTGTCCACTGTGATCTCCTGAGGGTCTGTTCAACCAATCATACTGTTATGAGGATTATTTTAAATTTGATTGCTCCAGTTTCCAATGAACATAGCCTTTGAAATGTCGTCATAGTTGTGTAAACGTCTATAGTGGTGCACAGAAAGAAGCCGTCCTCAATTATGAGTTTATATCTCGCAATTCTGACTTTTTTCTCAATTATGAGTTTATATCTCGCAATTCTTACTTTTTTTCTCAATTATGAGTTTATATCTCGCAATTCTGACTTTTTTCTCAATTATGAGTTTATATCTCGCAATTCTGACTTTTTTCGAAATTACGAATTTATATCTCGCAATTCTGACTTTTTGCATAATTACGAGTTTATATCTCGCAAATGACTTTTTTCGAAATTACGAATTTTAATCTCGCAATTCTGACTTTTTGCATAATTACAAGTTTATTTCTCACAATTCTGACTTTTTTCCCAATTACAAGTTTATTTCTCACAATTCTGACTTTTTGCCCAATTACGAGTTTATATCTCGCAATTCTGACATTTTGCTCAATTACGAGTTTGTATCTCGCAATTCTGTCTTTTTGTGCAATTACGAGTTTGTATCTCGCAATTCTGACTTTTTTCTAAATTACGAGTTTATATCTCGCAATTCTGACTTTTGCTCAATTAAAGGTTTATATCTCGCAATTCTGACTTTTTGTGCAATTACGAGTTTATATCTCGCAATTCTGACTTTTGCTCAATTAAAGGTTTATATCTCGCAATTCTGACTTTTTTCTAAATTATGAGTTTATATCTCGCAATTCTGACTTTTTGCTCAATTACGAGTTTATATCTTGCAATTCTGACTTTTTGCTCAATTACGAGTTTATATCTCGCAATTCTGACTTTTTGTGCAATTACGAGTTTGTATCTCGCAATTCTGACTTTTTTCTAAATTACGAGTTTATATCTCGCAATTCTGACTTTTGCTCAATTAAAGGTTTATATCTCGCAATTCTGACTTTTTGTGCAATTACGAGTTTATATCTCGCAATTCTGACTTTTGCTCAATTAAAGGTTTATATCTCGCAATTCTGACTTTTTTCTAAATTATGAGTTTATATCTCGCAATTCTGACTTTTTGCTCAATTACGAGTTTATATCTTGCAATTCTGACTTTTTGCTCAATTACGAGTTTATATCTTGCAATTCTGACTTTTTGCTCAATTACGAGTTTGTATCTCGCAATTCTGACTTTTTGTGCAATTACGAGTTTGTATCTTGCAATTCTGACTTTTTTCTAAATTACAAGTTTATATCTCGCAATTCTACCTTTTGCTCAATTAAAGGTTTATATCTCGCAATTCTGACTTTTTTCTAAATTATGAGTTTATATCTCGCAATTCTGACTTTTTACTAAATTATGAGTGTATATCTCGCAATTCTGACTTTTTTCTAAATTATGAGTGTATATCTCGCAATTCTGACTTTTTTCTAAATTATGAGTTTAAATCTCGCAATTCTGACTTTTTGCTCAATTACGAGTTTGTATCTCGCAATTCTGACTTTTGTTGCAATTACGAGTTTATATCTCGCAATTCTGACTTTTTGTGCAATTACGAGTTTGTATCTCGCAATTCTGACTTTTTGTGCAATTACGAGTTTGTATCTCGCAATTCTGACTTTTGTGCAATTACGAGTTTATATCTCGCAATTCTGACTTTTTGCTCAATTACGAGTTTATATCTCACAATTCTGACTTTTTACTAAATTACGAGTTTATATCTCGCAATTCTGACTTTTTGCTCAATTATGAGTTTATATCTCGCAATTCTGACTTTTTGCTCAATTACGAGTTTATATCTCGCAATTCTGAGTTTTTGCTCAATTACGAGTTTGTATCTCGCAATTCGGACTTTTTGTGCAATTACGAGTTTATATCTCGCAATTCTGACTTTTTGCGCAATTACGAGTTTATATCTCACAATTCTGACTTTTTACTAAATTACGAGTTTATATCTCGCAATTCTGACTTTTTGCTCAATTATGAGTTTATATCTCGCAATTCTGACTTTTTGCTCAATTACGAGTTTATATCTCGCAATTCTGAGTTTTTGCTCAATTACGAGTTTGTATCTCGCAATTCGGACTTTTTGTGCAATTACGAGTTTATATCTCGCAATTCTGACTTTTTGCGCAATTACGAGTTTATATCTCGCAATTCTGACTTTTTGCGCAATTACGAGTTTATATCTCGCAATTCTGACTTTTTACTAAATTACGAGTTTATATCTCGCAATTCTGACTTTTTACTAAATTATGAGTTTATATCTCGCAATTCTGACTTTTTGCTCAATTACGAGTTTATATCTTGCAATTCTGACTTTTTGCTCAATTACGAGTTTGTATCTCGCAATTCTGACTTTTTGCTCAATTACGAGTTTGTATCTCGCAATTCGGACTTTTTGTGCAATTACGAGTTTATATCTTGAACATAATGAACATAGCCTTTGAAATGTGGTCATAGTTGTGTAAACGTCTATAGTGGTGCACAGAAAGAAGCCGTCCTCAGGTGTGAGAGAGAGACAGGTCTCACCTTCAGCACTGCTTCGGTCTGCTCGTGCTCGTCTGTTCTGTTCATCTGCAGTCCTGCGGAGGGAAAGGGGGACTGTAAACCTCTGAGCTGAACCCTCATCCCCCCTCTAGCCCAGGACTGAGGATTACCCTGAGAACAGAAGAGGGCGGGTCTATCCTCTGGCTCCTCCACCGGCCTCAGCGCTCCAGATCCTCCATCCAGCTTCCAGAAGGCGTCTGTGGCCACACGGGGAACATCAGGCACATCATTGCGGACGGAAGTGTGTGTTCCAGGCTGTGATTGGTTCATACCTGTGAATCTCTCCAGCGGCGTGTTCCTCTGTGTCTGCGGTGGAGGTGAGGCGGCTTTACTGGCGCTGTCCAAACATCGTAATGCTGGAGAGAAGCGTCTTATTTATACTGACCAAGATCACACAATTCAGGAAAACAGTATTGTTGGCTATATTTGACAAAATTGCTTTTTGTAAGTCGCTTTATGAAAGCTTGTTTCCACCACGGAATAAAAAATTAAATATGCAATTACGAGTTTATATCTCGTATTTATGACTTTTTCCGCAATTATGAGTTTATATCTCACAATTCTGACTTTTTTCTCAATTACGAATTTATTTCACGCAATTCTGACTTTTTTCTCAATTACGAATTTATATCTCGCAATTCTGACTTTTTGCGCAATTACGAGTTTATATCTCACAATTCTGACTTTTTGCGCAATTATGAGTTTATATCTCACAATTCTGACTTTTTGCGCAATTATGAGTTTAAATCTCGCAATTCTGACTTTTTGCACAGTTATGAGTTTATATCTCGCAATTGACTTTTTCCGAAATTACAAATTTAAATCTCGCAATTCTGACTTTTTGCGCAATTACAAATTTATATCTCGCAATTCTGACTTTTCGAAATTACGAATTTATATCTCACAATTCTGACTTTTTGCGCAATTATGAGTTTAAATCTCGCAATTGACTTTTTGCGCAATTACGCATTTATATCGCAATTCTGACTTTTTGCGCAATTATGAGTTTATATCTAACAATTCTGACTTTTTAGAAATTATGAATTTATATCTCGCAATTCTGACTTTTTTCTCATTACGAATTTATATCTCGTAATTCTGACTTTTTGCGCAATTATGAGTTTATATCTAACAATTCTGACTTTTTAGAAATTATGAATTTATATCTCGCAATTCTGATTTTTTGCGCAATTATGAATTAATATCTCGCAATTCTGACTTTTTGCGCAATTATGAGTTTATATCTAACAATTCTGACTTTTTAGAAATTATGAATTATATCTCACAATTCTGACTTTTTTCTCAATTATGAATTTATATCTCGCAATTCAGACTTTTTTCAAAATTACGAATTTATATCTCGCAATTCTGACTTTTTGCGCAATTATGAGTTTATATCTCGCAAAGGACTTTTTTCGAAATTACGAAATTAAATCTTGCAATTCTGACTTTTTGCATAATTACAAGTTTATTTCTCACAATTCTGACTTTTTGCGCAATTACAAGTTTATTTCTCACAATCCTGACTTTCTGCGCAATTACGAGTTTACTAGTCACATGTTTGTGAAAACTAGAAATATGAAATAATGTTCCATGTTCATATGTGCACAAACCTTTGCGTCTCTTCATAGTTTTGCTGTGTGGAAGGAGAATATAAACTCTGAAAGCGTTGTGGCCTTTCTTGATGCTTTTGTCCTGAAGCTCTTTGACGTCCGTCAGGGAATTGAGTGCGCAGCGGAAGTTTGCTTTCCATGTCTTGGGGTCGGGTTTGTCTATGCCAGGTTTGTATCTCCCTAAGACCCATGAAAGAAGAGCGGTTTGCATGATTGGCATCAGGCCGTCCGGATCTACAGAACCAGTCTCAGGATTATTGTTTAACTTCTCTGAGAATATTCCGAGAAAAGAGGCAGTATTTCCAGTGTTTGGTCAGAATGCGTGCAGTATTGCAGACGTTCACATTAATGAGCTGATCTTGAAGCTGTTTCTCGTCAGACTTCTCATGTTTGATCAGGTCAGAGATACAGTGACCACATGTATTCAGACATAAAGCGCATTTAGAAAGTTATTATATATCAAAACAAGTCACATTTATTTTAAATACAGCACTTTTCTTGGTCAAACATTTCACAACATAAAGTGTGTTCGCTTTCCCAAATGTCAAGCAATAGATATACTAATAAAAGAAGACAGAGAGTCACTTTGATAACATGTTTATGGTTATTATGATTCTCTTCACATCGAGTCGATTAAAAGTGACTCGTCAAGTGAAGATCATTCATTCTGGGAAAAGCTCTGGGGCCACTTGGTTTGTATTTAATGGAAAGCCACTTCAAGTTCCACTTTCTTGACAATTTGCAAGTACTCTCTTAAAATAAAGGTTCCAAAGGAGAGTTTCTGCAGTGATGCAACAGAAGAACCTTTCAATGGTCAGTTCCTGTTTTTAGTGTGAAGAACATTATCTAAAGAATCTTTGGTTACACTTTATTCTGATATTATACGAACTGTAAGTAAAGGTGCACCTACATGTATTAATAGAGTATTAGTAAAGTATTAGTAGACTGTTAACAGTATCGGTTCAAAGTTTGCGTTCTCAAGCCACCAAACACTGTTGCCATGCAAATGAACGGCATTAAGTTTTCTATTTTAGTTCAAATGGTGTCATGTAAGTGTCTCCAAAGTAAATAACTAATGATTTTTTACAACAGAAATTAATCAATCAAAACTTTTTTCTAGAGCTGATGTACACAATCTCTGATCCATTCATTTCCTGTTATCACTGTAAAGCTGCTTTGAAACAATCTATATTGTAAAAAGTTCTGTATAAATGTTTGGGCTGTTTTAGCCCAGAGATTGGGCTGTTTTAGCCCAGAGATTGGGCTGTTTTAGCCCAGAGATTGGGTTGTTTTAGCCCAGAGATTGGGTTGTTTTTAGCCCAGCGATTGGGCTGTTTTAGCCCAGAGATTGGGTTGTTTTTAGCCCAGCGATTGGGCTGTTTTAGCCCAGAGATTGGGTTGTTTTTAGCCCAGCGATTGGGCTGTTTTAGCCCAGAGATTGGGTTGTTTTTAGCCCAGAGATTGGGTTGTTTTTAGCCCAGAGATTGGGTTGTTTTAGCCCAGAGATTGGGTTGCTTTAGTCCAGCGATTGGGTTGCTTTAGCCCAGAGATTGGGTTGCTTTAGCCCAGAGATTGGGTTGTTTTAGCCCAGAGATTGGGTTGTTTTTAGCCCAGAGATTGGGTTGTTTTAGCCCAGAGATTGGGTTGCTTTAGTCCAGCGATTGGGTTGCTTTAGCCCAGAGATTGGGTTGCTTTAGCCCAGAGATTGGGTTGTTTTAGCCCAGAGATTGGGTTGTTTTAGCCCAGAGATTGGGTTGTTTTAGCCCAGAGATTGGGTTGCTTTAGCCCAGAGATTGGGTTGCTTTAGCCCAGAGATTGAGTTGCTTTAGCCCAGAGATTGGGTTGCTTTAGCCCAGAGATTGGGTTGTTTTAGCCCAGAGATTGGGTTGCTTTAGCCCAGAGATTGGGTTGCTTTAGCCCAGAGATTGGGTTGCTTTAGCCCAGAGATTGGGTTGCTTTAGCCCAGAGATTGGGTTGCTTTAGCCCAGAGATTGGGTTGTTTTTAGTCCAGCGATTGGGTTGTTTTAGCCCAGAGATTGGGTTGCTTTAGCCCAGAGATTGGGTTGCTTTAGCCCAGAGATTGGGTTGTTTTTAGTCCAGCGATTGGCTTGGTTTAGCCCAGAGATTGGGTTGGTTTAGCCCAGAGATTGGGTTGTTTTAGCCCAGAGATTGGGTTGTTTTAGCCCAGAGATTGGGTTGCTTTAGCCCAGAGATTGGGTTGCTTTAGCCCAGAGATTGAGTTGCTTTAGCCCAGAGATTGGGTTGCTTTAGCCCAGAGATTGGGTTGTTTTAGCCCAGAGATTGGGTTGCTTTAGCCCAGAGATTAGGTTGCTTTAGCCCAGAGATTGGGTTGCTTTAGCCCAGAGATTGGGTTGCTTTAGCCCAGAGATTGGGTTGCTTTAGCCCAGAGATTGGGTTGTTTTTAGTCCAGCGATTGGGTTGTTTTAGCCCAGAGATTGGGTTGCTTTAGCCCAGAGATTGGGTTGCTTTAGCCCAGAGATTGGGTTGTTTTTAGTCCAGCGATTGGCTTGGTTTAGCCCAGAGATTGGGTTGGTTTAGCCCAGAGATTGGGTTGTTTTAACCCAATGATTGGGTTGTTTTAACCCAATGATTGGGTTGTTTTAACCCAGTGGTTGGGTTAAATGTTTGTCCAATGTGCTGGGCAGTTTTATTTAACTCAACTGCTGTTTAAAAATGACTGTATGGCTGACTTAAAATGAACCCAAAATAGATTGGAAATTAAAAATCAGACACAGAATTACCAGAGGCAACAATAATAATCAAAAGGTGAACATGTATTAATAAGTAATGTATTATTGTTTAATTATTATTCATTAATACAATTCATTTATTAAACAAATGAATAAATGCTAATTTCCAACATACTTTGGGTTCAATTGAGCGAGCAATACAGTGATTTTAACAGTAGTTATTAATAATAATAATAATAATAATAACTTTAATTTATATAGCGCCTTTCACAAGACCCAAGGACGCTTAACATATTAGCAGGATCGGCAAACATTCAACCCAACCGCTGGGTTAAAACAACCCATTGGCAGCCTGTTTTCGAGTGCAGGTTGGACACCTGATGTGAGGTGTGTGTGGATGAAGCTGTGTCACCTGTGTGTATGGCCCAGTTCCGGAACAGCGTGGCGTCCTTCTCGATGTTCCAGCCGTGCCGCGCCGCATGTTTCCAGGGAATCTGGAAAACTCTGGCCGACTTCAGCCATGCAGAAACACAGAAGCACAGAAGCTCAGATATCTCAGATCCTCTTCATCTTCTGATAGATTTGTGTAGTGGTCAATCCAGCAGGACGTGATTCGGGTCAAATATCAGCAGAGCCGGCCCAAGGCATAAGCGAATAAAAGCGGCTGCTTAGGGCCCCCAGGAGCACATGAAATGACCATCCGCCAATGTTATTTTATGATGATTGAAATCGCGAAATGGCCTTAAACAATTACTACATAAACTGCAAAATTGTAAGTATTCTAATATATGCACGGGTTCAAATATTAGCCAGGGTTCAAAGTCCAAGTGCGAGAAAATCTGCGCGTGTACTCGTCAGTTGCCCGGTAACCTTTTTATGATTGGATGGATTTGAGGATGCTGTGGTTTAGTGAGAATATCTTGTCTGACGTGCTCATGTTTGGGACAGAGCAGCTACACTAGCACAGCTTCAGTTTCTCAGTAGATGTGTCTCTGCTAGTGCGATATCGTCCCCTTGGAATGATAAGTTGTGTAGCCTACATTTTGGAAGTTTTTATTTAGAAAATAAAAAGGTTCTTTCTACACAGTCGAATGGAATGCAAAAAATCTTCCACCAAAATAAAAGCTCTGTTTAATGTTTGAGAGAAATCAACATTTCTTGTTTTTAAAAGAAGTCTCTTCTGCTCAGCAAGGCTGCATTTATCTGATTAAAAATACAGTAGAAACAGTAATATTGTGAAATAATATTATAATGTAAAACAGCTGTACTCTATGTGAATATACAGTAAAGTGTGATTTATTCCTGAATTTATCATCATTCCTCCAGTCTTCAGAAATCATTCTCATATGAGGATCTGATGATCAACACACATTTATGATTATCAGTGTTGAAAACAGTGTTTTTAGGATTTTTTGAAAGCTTTCTATTTCAGAGAAATGCTGTTCTTTTGAACCATCTATTCATCAAAGAATCCTGTGGAAAAGTGAGCAGATTCAGCATAAGATACTACTTAAAAAAGCACATATCCCAGTGTGAACTGTAGTACTGTAAGACTTACTGTAAGGCTTTGAGTATTAACTCTGAGCACTCCTGTGGGTTTGCTACTGTCACAATAAAACAACGTATAAGGGAAAAACATGCCAGGCGGACATGATGAAAGCAACACAGCTAAATATTAACGTTGATACTGGGTGTGCGAATGATCAAGAATTGGCATTAGTCAGTCGTATTAGTGGCACTGAGGGCCCCAAATAAACTTCTGCTTAGGGCCCATACGGGCTTGAACATCAGGAATCCTAAACCCGTTCGCTAACACTTTATTTTGATAGTCCACTTTAGACATTCTACTAACTATATCTGTCATTAGAGTATTTGTAGACTGTCTGATTAATATTTACTAAAACTTTATTTTGTTGGTCCCCCAACAGTCATTCTACTGACTATAAGTAACTTGGCAACTACAATTCAACTTATTCTACTAACCCGAACACCATAATCTACCAGTCTACTAATACTCAGTTAGTTGACATGAAGTTACTTATAGTTAGTAGAATGTTTAAAGTGGACTATCAACATAAAGAGTAACCATCCGTTCCACAGACTGAGATTAATCTAGTCCCAGACTAAAATGCATGTTTGAACTGAAAGCATGTCAGTGCCATTTGTCTCACCAGTGATGTTTGTTTCTAAAAGCTTCTGAAATGCCCAAATTGAGCCCAGTTGAGTTTAAAGCAGCCGATCTCACCTCGTCCAGCCACACGACTCCAGGATATCTGCCCGACTCGATCTGCTCCTCCAGCCACGGCCTCAGGCGCAGGCGTCCCTGGTGCATCTCTGTCTCCGCTAGTGTCTCCGCTAGTGTCTCCGCTAGTGCTGGGCTAGCGTCTCCTCCACCGTCCCGCAGGTGTTTACTCACCAGCAGCTCAAACACAGAAGGAAACATCACACCTCACATCAAATGTGAAATCTCAGCTCCTCGTACCTGCTCAAACAGGTTTGGAGGGTTTCCTTCCAACCGCAGGAGGATTTCTGTGGTATTCTGTCGATATGACGCTTCAGATGTCAGTTACTCTACAGAAACCAGAATACACACCAGTGTTAGGGAAGGAATACACTCGGGAAAAAAAGCAAAAAATTCTGCCAATGGGCTAAGCAAAATAATCTTGTTTTGTGTTTGAATTAAGATTATTTTTCTTACCCCATTGGCAGATTATTTTGCTTATTTGAAGTAAAAACTCCCTTAATTTTGAGTTATTTTCCCCCAAAACAAGACAAAAACGTTCGCTTGTCTAGTAAATGCTTCTTAATGTAAGATTTTTTACATATTTGGACTGAAAACAAGACAAAAATACTAAGTAAGAAAAGCATTTTTTGCAGTGTACACACAAAAAAAGTTTCTATGTGGCACCAAAAATGATTCTTGGCTCGTAATCATAGGGGAACCTTTTTAAGTGCTGTATAGCATCAAAAGTGCTTCCCCTATGATTACGACAGAACCATTTTTGGTGCCACCCACATGAAAAAACTAAAGTATCTTTACTGTAGTACGGTTCAAAAGCACTATAGTATTTACTAGAGTAATTGAACTATAATATACTGTAGTATGTTCTTTTTCCCGAGTGTAGTTATTACGGCTCCGCAGATTCCCTGCAGCATCTGTGTGCAGCTCAATCCTCTGAGATTTGTTATTGTGGCATATTTTGAAGAGTTAGATCTTATCAGTCTCAGTAATGTTGGCGAGTCATTCTTTGCTTCGCCTTATTTCCTGTGAACTTCATGCATCTCAGGTATTTTCCGATGAAACGAGCATTGATCTCGCTCTTTTCACATGCAAAGTGTTTTGTTATAATCAAACTAATCCAGTAAACAAACAAACAGCTTTTCCTCAACCAGTCAGAAGGCTGTGGGGGAACCATTGGGAATCTGGACCAGCTGTGATTGGCCGTAATGCAGGTCAGTGGTGAAATCAGTCCACACACACACACACACACACACACACTTGATTAGCTACACCTGCTGGTTAACCCAACTATCTGATCAGCCAATCACAGGCCAGCAGCTCAATGCATGTAGGCATGTAAACAAAAAGTTCTGCTGAAGCTCTGAGCATCAGAATGAGGAAGAAGATGATTTACGTGTGGTGGCATGGCTGAGTATTTCACAAACTGCTGATCTACCGGGATTTGCACACACAACCATCTCTAGGGTTCACAGAGAACGGTGTGAAGGACATATCCAGTGAGTGAAAGAGGTCAGAGGTCAGAGAATGGCCAGGCTCAGCTGATAGAAAGGCCAGAGTAGGCGTGTTTTCATCACCCTTCAAATTGTGCACATTGAAATTACGGGCAATGGAAATTTCTCAAAAGCTCCCATAGGTTTTTACCCTGGTTTTTCAGGCATTTCACAGGAAACTGGGATTTTTCAGGTCAGCTGGTGCACGTAAAAGTCTATCATTCTTCACAGATGAGGCCGTATGCCGGACAGAAGACGAGACAGCTCTTTATTAAACTCATAAAACACAATAGAATTACCGGAATACTGGATTATAAACAACAAAGAAATGCCACAGATGATCATTAAGACCTTGAAGCAGATATGAGGGAGACACACACACACCTCATAAGTATAAGGTACTTTCCTTGCCATTAATGCTTAGATACAGTTTTTTACAATCACTTAGTTACTATTTTCAGAACCTTGATGCCATTTTTCACAACTCTAGACACAAAACTCAAAACGGTTATCACTTGTAACACAGGCTATCTAATGTTCAAAACATTACATTGTGCATTCACATCTTTAAAGAAATCTTGCACTTGCACAATCATTGGTTCAAAAAACTAATTTACTGTGAAATACCATTGAAACATAACTATAGATCACCCACACAGAAGCAACTGATAGTTTCACTGTGTTATTGTTCGTACAATCATTAAATATTGTAGAACAAAATAAGTGATACAGGTTTCATTATGGTACTACATGTACAGTAAATCTCTGTAAAAGTACTGCAGTAGTAGAGAGAATACTACAGACACAGTGGAATCATTGAACAAAGTTTTTAATATATTGATGCAAAACTACAGTACAATCACAACATAGGTTTATTTATAAAACTAATCATCAAAAATAATTATCTATGAAATAGAAAAGAAAAGACAGTACTGTAAAACATCAAATGTAGTGTTCTTGCTTGCTTGTACTAGAAACAAAACATGAGTGATTACTGTACTTCTGCATTCAACTCTGTGTTGTGGATTTGGCCACAGGTTCTCATCTACATCACAATGGATGTTTTCATTAGCCAAACATCTTGGGAAAAACCTTCGGGCATGGCGAATCCAGGCCTGACACTGGTCTGCTGTAATGTCATTGCAGGCTTCATCCATGGCCTGGAGAAGAGTGACTTGTTCATGAGGGTGCCTATCATGAACCTTCCATCTCCATGCGGAGAACAATTCCTCAATCGGGTTAAGGAAGGGAGAGTATGGGGGTAAATACAGGGTGGTAAATTGTGCATGGGCCTGAAACCATGCTTGCACACATGAGCATGATGGAACCTGACATTGTCCCACACAATGACATCGGTCACACCTTCAGCTCTACAAACCTGATCGAGCTCATCAAGGTGACAAGGAGAGCTGCATTATATGGTCCAATATGAGGTCTGCGTCCCACCACACCATCTTCTGATATAGCCGCACACATGGTGATGTTGGCCACACGTTGTCCAGGTACTTGGATGGTAAAAAGATTAAAACCTGCCTCATCCAAATATATGAATTTGTGAATTTGTGATGGTCGTCATCAGCATCCAGCTCCATCACCCTCTAAAAATACATTTTGGAAAGAGATTTAGAGATACTGTACAATGTAGAATTTTGGGGAATGTTTTTACAACAGCCATCTTGAAACTGAACTCACCTGAACATACTCAGTCCTCATTTGCTTCACTCTGTCTGCATTTCTTTCGAAAGGCACATGATATAGTTGTTTTATAGATACCTGGTGCCTTTTCAGTATGCGTGCAATAGTCGGCAAACTTATGGATCCCACATTGTTGAACATGTCTTCATTGTCCAAGATATGCTGGCGAATTTCTGTAAGGCGAATATCATTTCTGGCCCGAACCAAATCGACCACAGCCTGCTCCTGTTGGTCAGGTAGAATTTTGCCTCTGCCTCCACTATTTGGCCTGGTCTCAATTCTACAGGGAAAATTAGAGTAAGAAGACACTTGGTCACATCACCTATTCTGTGATACACGTTGGTATGCAGTCATTTGACAATTGAGAGTAGCATAATGTTTAGTGCATGCTGATAACTTACCGGTTCTCATTGCGGAATGTTCTGATTATTGAGGCCACGGTTGACCTTCTGAGGTTTGGTTGAATCATTGCAGTCGCCTCAGTCATTGTCATGCCATGATTTATGACATGGTCTACAACTATTGCCCGAATTTCATTGGACACTCTATGCTGTTGCTGCCGCTGTCTTGGTCCGTGGTCTTGTCCTCTACCACGTTCCCCCACACCTCTCAAACGAGGCCCACGACCACCTCTCAGAAGGGCTGCCTGTCCCCTGCCATTCCTCTGACCAACACGTCTTCCTCGTCTTCCTCGTCTTCCTCCCACCACTGCTTGACCTCCATTGTGACCTGGATCACCTGCTGGCTCCATGTTACATATCACTACGCTCTTGCAATTGGATCCCAATCAACTCTTTATATACTCATTCCACAAAGTGCACTCAATCATTAGTAACGAGTTGGCAGAATTGGACAAGCAATTACAAGGGCCTGAATACAGTGCAGTGCTGTCAATACTGTAAATAGTCTGAAAAGGTGTAACAGTATTTGGGACCATAGACACAGTGTCTGATGAAGCATTATGATACAGTAAAATATTACTGTAGGCTACATCCATGGGTATTGTAGTCTAATTGGTTCATGCTTCACACTTATTAGTGACAAGGAATCTCGTTATCTTGAAACTTTCATGATTGAACAAACATTGAACAAACTGTTCATGATTTACTGTAAACATGGAAGATTGTTTGTCTGTTTCCATACAACTATGCATTAAGAGTAATGCAACAGTTACTTATCATTTTGAGCAGTTGTATCAATTGATAGTTAGATCATTGTAAGGAAATGAATAGACACTCATTTGAAATGTAATGTGTGAATTGCCTTTTGAAATAGTAGTAATTTGATGTTAAGTTGTGTCATATTGAACAGGTGATTTTTGTTGAATGAACAAATGATCTAAGTTTTATGTGTATTGTATCCAAGCAATTGAGAAAAGGGTTAGAGTTTTGAAAAATGTGCATTTTGATCATTGGTTGTGAGTTTTGTGTCTAGAGTTGTGAAAAATGGCATCAAGGTTCTGAAAATAGTAACTAAGTGATTGTAAAAAACT
>JARQWZ010000351.1:617500-631641 GCA_033150135.1 Gobio occitaniae
ACTGGGAGAGAATACTGGGAGAGAATATTGGGAGAGTATACTGGGAGAGTATACTGGGAGAGTATACTGGGAGAGAATACTGGGAGAGTATACTGGGAGAGTATACTGGGAGAGAATACTGGGAGAGTATACTGGGAGAGAATACTGGGAGAGTATACTGGGAGAGTATACTGGGAGAGTATACTGGGAGAGAATACTGGGAGAGAATACTGGGAGAGAATACTGGGAGAGTATACTGGGAGAGAATACTGGGAGAGAATACTGGGAGAGTATACTGGGAGAGTATACTGGGAGAGAATACTGGGAGAGAATACTGGGAGAGTATACTGGGAGAGTATACTGGGAGAGTATACTGGGAGAGAATACTGGGAGAGTATACTGGGAGAGTATACTGGGAGAGAATACTGGGAGAGTATACTGGGAGAGAATACTGGGAGAGTATACTGGGAGAGAATACTGGGAGAGAATACTGGGAGAGTATACTGGGAGAGTATACTGGGAGAGAATACTGGGAGAGTATACTGGGAGAGTATACTGGGAGAGTATACTGGGAGAGAATACTGGGAGAGTATACTGGGAGAGTATACTGGGAGAGAATACTGGGAGAGTATACTGGGAGAGAATACTGGGAGAGAATACTGGGAGAGTATACTGGGAGAGAATACTGGGAGAGAATACTGGGAGAGAATACTGGGAGAGAATATTGGGAGAGTATACTGGGAGAGTATACTGGGAGAGTATACTGGGAGAGAATACTGGGAGAGAATACTGGGAGAGAATACTGGGAGAGAATATTGGGAGAGTATACTGGGAGAGAATACTGGGAGAGTATACTGGGAGAGAATACTGGGAGAGTATACTGGGAGAGTATACTGGGAGAGAATACTGGGAGAGAATATTGGGAGAGTATACTGGGAGAGAATACTGGGAGAGTATACTGGGAGATAATATTGGGAGAGTATACTGGGAGAGAATACTGGGAGAGAATACTGGGAGAGTATACTGGGAGAGTATACTGGGAGAGAATATTGGGAGAGTATACTGGGAGAGAATACTGGGAGATAATATTGGGAGAGTATACTGGGAGAGTATACTGGGAGAGAATATTGGGAGAGTATACTGGGAGAGTATACTGGGAGAGAATACTGGGAGAGTATACTGGGAGAGAATACTGGGAGAGTATACTGGGAGAGTATACTGGGAGAGAATACTGGGAGAGTATACTGGGAGAGTATACTGGGAGAGAATATTGGGAGAGTATACTGGGAGAGTATACTGGGAGAGTATACTGGGAGAGTATACTGGGAGAGAATACTGGGAGAGTATACTTGGGAGAGTATACTGGGAGAGTATACTGGGAGAGAATACTGGGAGAGAATACTGGGAGAGTATACTGGGAGAGAATACTGGGAGAGTATACTGGGAGAGAATACTGGGAGAGAATATTGGGAGAGTATACTGGGAGAGTATACTGGGAGAGTATACTGGGAGAGTATACTGGGAGAGAATACTGGGAGAGAATACTGGGAGAGAATATTGGGAGAGTATACTGGGAGAGAATACTGGGAGAGTATACTGGGAGAGAATACTGGGAGAGAATACTGGGAGAGTATACTGGGAGAGAATACTGGGAGAGTATACTGGGAGATAATATTGGGAGAGTATACTGGGAGAGAATACTGGGAGAGAATACTGGGAGAGTATACTGGGAGAGTATACTGGGAGAGAATATTGGGAGAGTATACTGGGAGAGAATACTGGGAGATAATATTGGGAGAGTATACTGGGAGAGTATACTGAGAGTATACTGGGAGAGTATACTGGGAGAGTATACTGGGAGAGAATATTGGGAGAGTATACTGGGAGAGTATACTGGGAGAGAATACTGGGAGAGTATACTGGGAGAGAATACTGGGAGAGTATACTGGGAGAGTATACTGGGAGAGAATACTGGGAGAGTATACTGGGAGAGTATACTGGGAGAGAATATTGGGAGAGTATACTGGGAGAGTATACTGGGAGAGTATACTGGGAGAGAATACTGGGAGAGTATACTGGGAGAGTATACTGGGAGAGTATACTGGGAGAGAATACTGGGAGAGTATACTGGGAGAGTATACTGGGAGAGAATACTGGGAGAGTATACTGGGAGAGAATACTGGGAGAGTATACTGGGAGAGTATACTGGGAGAGAATACTGGGAGAGAATACTGGGAGAGAATATTGGGAGAGTATACTGGGAGAGTATACTGGGAGAGTATACTGGGAGAGAATACTGGGAGAGAATACTGGGAGAGAATACTGGGAGAGAATATTGGGAGAGTATACTGGGAGAGAATACTGGGAGAGTATACTGGGAGAGAATACTGGGAGAGTATACTGGGAGAGAATACTGGGAGAGTATACTGGGAGATAATATTGGGAGAGTATACTGGGAGAGAATACTGGGAGAGAATATTGGGAGAGTATACTGGGAGAGTATACTGGGAGAGAATATTGGGAGAGTATACTGGGAGAGAATACTGGGAGATAATATTGGGAGAGTATACTGGGAGAGTATACTGGGAGAGAATATTGGGAGAGTATACTGGGAGAGTATACTGGGAGAGAATATTGGGAGAGTATACTGGGAGAGTATACTGGGAGAGTATACTGGGAGAGAATACTGGGAGAGTATACTGGGAGAGTATACTGGGAGAGAATATTGGGAGAGTATACTGGGAGAGTATACTGGGAGAGTATACTGGGAGAGAATACTGGGAGAGTATACTTGGGAGAGTATACTGGGAGAGTATACTGGGAGAGAATACTGGGAGAGAATACTGGGAGAGTATACTGGGAGAGAATACTGGGAGAGTATACTGGGAGAGAATACTGGGAGAGAATATTGGGAGAGTATACTGGGAGAGTATACTGGGAGAGTATACTGGGAGAGTATACTGGGAGAGAATACTGGGAGAGAATACTGGGAGAGAATATTGGGAGAGTATACTGGGAGAGAATACTGGGAGAGTATACTGGGAGAGAATACTGGGAGAGAATACTGGGAGAGTATACTGGGAGAGAATACTGGGAGAGTATACTGGGAGATAATATTGGGAGAGTATACTGGGAGAGAATACTGGGAGAGAATACTGGGAGAGTATACTGGGAGAGTATACTGGGAGAGAATATTGGGAGAGTATACTGGGAGAGAATACTGGGAGATAATATTGGGAGAGTATACTGGGAGAGTATACTGGGAGAGTATACTGGGAGAGTATACTGGGAGAGAATATTGGGAGAGTATACTGGGAGAGTATACTGGGAGAGAATACTGGGAGAGTATACTGGGAGAGAATACTGGGAGAGTATACTGGGAGAGTATACTGGGAGAGAATACTGGGAGAGTATACTGGGAGAGTATACTGGGAGAGAATATTGGGAGAGTATACTGGGAGAGTATACTGGGAGAGTATACTGGGAGAGAATACTGGGAGAGTATACTTGGGAGAGTATACTGGGAGAGTATACTGGGAGAGAATACTGGGAGAGAATACTGGGAGAGTATACTGGGAGAGAATACTGGGAGAGTATACTGGGAGAGTATACTGGGAGAGAATACTGGGAGAGAATACTGGGAGAGTATACTGGGAGAGAATATTGGGAGAGTATACTGGGAGAGTATACTGGGAGAGTATACTGGGAGAGAATACTGGGAGAGTATACTGGGAGAGAATACTGGGAGAGTATACTGGGAGAGAATACTGGGAGAGTATACTGGGAGAGAATACTGGGAGAGAATATTGGGAGAGTATACTGGGAGAGTATACTGGGAGAGTATACTGGGAGAGAATACTGGGAGAGTATACTGGGAGAGTATACTGGGAGAGAATACTGGGAGAGTATACTGGGAGAGAATACTGGGAGAGAATACTGGGAGAGTATACTGGGAGAGAATACTGGGAGAGTATACTGGGAGAGAATACTGGGAGAGTATACTGGGAGAGTATACTGGGAGAGTATACTGGGAGAGAATACTGGGAGAGAATACTGGGAGAGTATACTGGGAGAGAATACTGGGAGAGTATACTGGGAGAGAATACTGGGAGAGTATACTGGGAGAGTATACTGGGAGAGAATACTGGGAGAGTATACTGGGAGAGTATACTGGGAGAGAATATTGGGAGAGTATACTGGGAGAGTATACTGGGAGAGAATACTGGGAGAGTATACTGGGAGAGTATACTGGGAGAGAATACTGGGAGAGTATACTGGGAGAGAATACTGGGAGAGAATACTGGGAGAGTATACTGGGAGAGAATACTGGGAGAGTATACTGGGAGAGTATACTGGGAGAGAATACTGGGAGAGTATACTTGGGAGAGTATACTGGGAGAGTATCCTGGGAGAGAATACTGGGAGAGAATACTGGGAGAGTATACTGGGAGAGAATACTGGGAGAGTATACTGGGAGAGTATACTGGGAGAGTATACTGGGAGAGTATACTGGGAGAGTATATACTGGGAGAGTATACTGGGAAAGTTATGGCCTTTTTACACCTGCTCACTTCATTCGTTTTCTCTGACCAGATATCTATCCGATTGGGAAAAGACCAGACCAGTAAATGCCTTCTGAGATTTTTTCAAGACGGATTTAAATCCAATCACTCAAACAAACCCATTCAGAAGGTGCAACACGCGAGTAAAGCAAGCCAACACGCAAACCGCCGCCAGTGAAACTGAAAGTTAGTATTATATGCTCAAAAACACAATCATCTTCATTAAAATTAATGAGACTAAATGATCTTAGCAGTGCTTATTCGCTCTTTCTCATATTGCGGTCTTTGATCTTTTAACTGGTAAATTAAATGCAGCTCATATCTGTTGCTTTCGTTGATGTGAACTCCGTTAAATGTGCATATAGTGCGGGAAATGAAGATCGGATTATATTTGTTTAGTGGAGAGGTGTAAGGCAAGACAACCTGCATGTTTTTATTTTTATTTTTTTAGATTGTGTAGCCCGTTTCGTTTGCGAGCGCCTACGCCTAACCTCAAGTTATAAAAAATGCCTTTTACTGTGGTGGTGGTGGTGGTGGTGGTGGTCAGGGCCGGCTCTGTAAATCTGGGGGCCCTAAGCAGGATAATTTTGGGGCCCTGCCTTGCAGTGAATAATGGAGTATTGCACCGCAAACCAGCAACTGTATACAATCTAACACTTACAATTTCATCTGTATATCTTTTAACATGATTGCCTACAATTATTTTACTGCTTATTAAAGTACACTCACTGAAACAGTAAAAGTAAAGATTACAGATTTGCAAATTTAAGGTCAATTTGTTGTAAACAAATAAATATTAATAATTTAGCATTAACAATATATAGCTAACTTCCAACATTAGCCACAGTGGTATGCGGCTCGCTATGCTCTACTGAAGCAGCAGTAGAGTCGCCTCCTCCAGCTGTTGAGATTATAATATAATTAATCATAAATACAGTGTGCAGAGTAGATAAAACACATTCATTTTAAATTAATATTAAAGTACAATTAGACAACACAGTGAATTATGATTATAAAACTACATTTTTTTTTGGCAAGAGGAAAATTAGCTATGTTGAAGTTGCGCACAAAACTATTGAAAAGAAAGGCAGTGGGAAATATTTCCTTGTGTCATCTCTGGTGTCGGCTCCTGAAATGCTTCTCCACAACCACCAAAATATTTAAGAATGGCTCCTCCTGAGAAAGTGACATTTTGTTTTTTACAATTATGTTAAGGGTAAATTAAAAGAAATCCAATGTTAAATTATATTATTTAATTATTGGTTGATTAACTCTTACATACTGTTCATATTTGAAACCTTCACAGCATGGAGTGAGATATTTTTTACCTTTTATGATTACATACAGTAATACATTCACTGTAAAAAAAAAAAATCAGGTGCCCAATTGAAAATGTTCTAGTGAGCGATCACATCTAAAATTTTCAGTTGGCCAAATTTAATTTCTTGAATTTTAATTGAATTAAATTACATCAATTCACATTAATTCAATTTGGTCAACTGAAAAATGTAGATGTGATCGCTCACTAGAAAATGTTCAATTGGGGACCTGCTTTTTTTACAGTGTTCTTTACTAAAATTTACCACAAATCCATTTTGCTTTTAGGTGTCTTGTATCGATCATCATTCAATAATGTTTCAGAGAGGACACTGTGTTTTCTTTAGGTTTAAATGGTCTGGGCGATTTAGCTTAACAATATATAAAATATTTCATAATAGTATATAGATTAATATTTATTAATAATCTTTAATTGCCCATTCAGTTAAGACCATAAGAAAAAGCTTGTATTTAACCGCTTTATTTTAAACTTAATTTTGATTTTGACTGTCAAATGATTGCTCTTTCTCTTCCTTTTTACTTTCTTTCTCTCGAATGTTCAATAATTAAACTATTTTTTATTGTAATAAGCGTCTATTGAGACAAAGATTTTTCGTTTTTTTCTTTCCCAGAACTAGTGTAGGTCATGTAACGTTAACTGTTAAATAGAAAATACATTCATAGGAGTTGGGTCTGTCTCTACGCGGTCTGTAGCCCAGAGCTGGGGCCGACGGCTGGACCATAGCGCAAGCAATGTTGATTCAGCATAATCGACGGACAGCTAACGTTATGCTGCGTTCACACCGAACGCAAATAGAGTGTCTGGCGCGAGTGATTTGATTTCAATGTTAAGTCAATGGAAAGGCGCGTTGACGCACGTCTGGAGGTCCCGCGGCGCGGAAGGCGCTTTTCGCGCGGTGCGAATGACGCGAATTGAGCGTCTTGCGTGATAAACTGTGGCGACGGTGGTGAGTGCCATCTGTAGTTAGGGCCCCCTAGTGGCGGCGGGGCTCTAAGCAGCCGCTCAGTTCGCTTATAGGGAGAGACCCGGCTCTGGTGGTGGTGATAGTAGTTTAAACTCACATTGTGATGCTTGAAGTGTTTGATATCTATGGATTTTATTATAGGCAAGACGAGTCCAGTGTTGATTTGAGAGGCTAAAGCGTTGGGTTAACTCACTGTCAGCCGCTTGGTCGTCACCTTGAAAAACAAAAACTTTAATTTAACAAACAAAAAATGCTCCAAACATTTTCTAAATTAACTTAATAAAGAAACGAAACGAAATATAATTACTTTGACATTAAAAACAAAACTGAACTATTTTAATGGCTGCAAAAGTGTGTAATAGGGAGGATAGAAAGTTTAAAAAAAACACGGGCTTCTTGTAGATCTCTAGATCTGAGCTTCTTGTCTGCAAACGTTCATTTTTCACAAAAGAGAGTAACTCGAGTAACAAACTCATTTAAATTTCAGTAATTGTAATTGCATTACTTGATTAAGAAAAAAATATTTAGTTACTTCTGCGTTACTGCTGAAAGTAGTGGAATTACAGTAATGCGTTACTTTGTATCGCGTTATTCCCAACACCGGCGTTTACTACAGTAAAGTTGAGCGAGGGGATCCGGTAATGGAGTGAGTGAGTGGAGGCGGGGCTCATTTGCATATTCATGGGTCCGTGAATACTAAATGAGGCGAGGGTGTAGAGTTACATTCAAGCCATCACAGGAAAAAACATTTAAATATGTCATTTTGATGATTAAAGATGAGTTTTCAGGGATTAAATGATTGACTGTGTTGGGACTTTAAGTATACTTAAAGTTATGTTCAAGTAAATTAAATAGTATACATTATTTGGTAAGTATACTAATATCAATGTGCACTAGTAGTAAACTTGTAAGTGTACTATTTCAATACTGCTTGGGACTAAATTGACACTTGAATGTGGGTAAACTTAATGAAAAAGCAACATTTTGAGGCAAAAGCTGAGAAAATCATGTTTTTTTTATCAGATTGAGAGCGATGATCAAACACAGATGAAGTCGATCGAGTCCATCAACACCTCAAAGCTTCAGTCGTTTCCTCTTCATGGGTTCATCATCTCATTCAGTAACATTAGGCAGTTTAGATTTAGAAGATAATGTTTAATGTTGTTGGTTATATATCACGTGCGTCAGCGATGCTTCTATCACTTGTTTCTGCTTCTTCTTCTTCACCTGTGTTTTGATCAGGAGATTCTGTACTAGACGATGTGTAATAGCGCCCCCTACCGTATAACAGTGGAAACATGGAGAGCTCAGTCAGTGGTGGGAAAGAGTGAAGTAGATGTGAAGAAAATTCCTACAACACTACCAGTGCCTACACAACACACAGATACTCACTCATCAAATCTGTTTTCTTTATAAATCAATATTTTCAAACTATGTAAGTTTAATAAGACTGTATGTAAAGCTATGATATGAATATAGTTAATAGGCTACTTAATCAAAAGATTAAACACAAGCCAAGAATACTTATAACACCTAATTATACGAAGTATATCTGGATCAAAAGATTGAGCACGAGTATAGGCCGAATATACTAAAAAATGGTGCTTTTAAGATCTGATCATTGAAAGGTTCTTCATGGGACCAAATGTGGCTCCTCACACAGGTGTTTAGTGATCAGCTGATGTTCTTCCATCTCTGAGCCTGAAGCCATGAACACCGCTGGCCTTCCCATCCTTCCTTTCCAGCGGAGGACAAGCACAAGCGCTCCCGCAGCACCGGCTCTGGGACAGCAGTGAAGGCATGCTTGATCCGCTCATGATCCCAACATCAGGACTAATGAAGCTGGAGTTTGTGTGTTAGTGTCACACAAGAGGAAGCGGCTGAAGGAAAGAGGGGGATATCCTGCTGGTTGTGTAACAGATGTGTTAATCAGAGCACATCTTTATCTGTGCGCCTGCTGCGTTCTCTCAGTGATAAAGTGTGTGCGTCACGTCTCATATAAGTTATAAAACTCGGCTCATCTTCTCCACCCTTGGATTCAACCCATGAACTCAAGACGATTTAGTGTGTGTGTGTGTGTGTGTGTGTGTGTGTGTGTGTGTGTGTGTGTGTGTGTGTGTGTGTGTGTGTGTGTGTTGGAGATTGCAAGTGTGTTGGTGCTTCCGCATGCAGGGCGTGTGATGCGTCAGGGATGGAGTAGTAGTGCTTGTAGTTAGCAACATTCTAAAAAACTCCAAGGCCAAGCCGAGTTGGGGCTCCATATTTCCATATTATGGGGTAAGGCGATCCCAAGGACAGATCCCCCCGAGATGCACCCGGTCAAAGTCCCATTTTTTATCCCACCGGATAGAGACGTGGCCCATCGGAGAGTGGAAATGCCCTGATGCCCGTCAGCCACTGTCCCAGCTCTGGGGAAATAGTGAAGACCCCGACGGCAGCGCAGCCGAAGATGATGGTGTGAGAACCATCACAGCGGAAGAAGGAAACCCCACAGCCATAGGGTAACTCATGAGGGTACAGGGGCTCGGGGAGCAAACCCAGAAGACAAACCTGCACTTTGGGGCAGGCACAGGCGGAGTCCAGCTGATCCGACCACCAGCAACTTCCCTCATGCCACTGGAGATCCCTCATGCCACTGGAGATCCCTCATGCCACTGGAGATCCCTCATGCCACTGGAGATCCCTCATGCCACTGGAGATCCCTCATGCCACAGGAGATCCCTCATGCCACTGGAGATCCCTCATGCCACTGGAGATCCCTCATGCCACTGGAGATCCCTCATGCCACTGGAGATCCCTCATGCCACTGGAGATCCCTCATGCCACTGGAGATCCTTCATGCCACTGGAGATCCCTCATGCCACAGGAGATCCCTCATGCCACTGGAGATCCCTCATGCCACTGGAGATCCATCATGCCACTGGAGATCCCTCATGCCACTGGAGATCCCTCATGCCACTGGAGATCCACCATGCCACTGGAGATCCCTCATGCCACTGGAGATCCCTCATGCCACTGGAGATCCACCATGCCACTGGAGATCCCTCATGCCACTGGAGATCCCTCATGCCACTGGAGATCCATCATGCCACTGGAGATCCCTCATGCCACTGGAGATCCCTCATGCCACTGGAGATCCCTCATGCCACTGGAGATCCCTCATGCCACTGGAGATCCCTCATGCCACTGGAGATCCATCATGCCACTGGAGATCCCTCATGCCACTGGAGATCCCTCATGCCACTGGAGATCCATCATGCCACTGGAGATCCCTCATGCCACTGGAGATCCATCATGCCACTGGAGATCCCTCATGCCACTGGAGATCCATCATGCCACTGGAGATCCATCATGCCAGGAGATCCCTCATGCCACTGGAGATCCATCATGCCACTGGAGATCCCTCATGCCACTGGAGATCCCTCATGCCACTGGAGATCCCTCATGCCACTGGAGATCCATCATGCCACTGGAGATCCCTCATGCCACTGGAGATCCATCATGCCACTGGAGATCCCTCATGCCACTGGAGATCCATCATGCCACTGGAGATCCATCATGCCAGGAGATCCCTCATGCCACTGGAGATCCATCATGCCACTGGAGATCCCTCATGCCACTGGAGATCCCTCATGCCACTGGAGATCCCTCATGCCACTGGAGATCCCTCATGCCACTGGAGATCCCTCATGCCACTGGAGATCCCTCATGCCACTGGAGATCCATCATGCCACTGGAGATCCCTCATGCCACTGGAGATCCCTCATGCCACTGGAGATCCCTCATGCCACTGGAGATCCCTCATGCCACTGGAGATCCCTCATGCCACTGGAGATCCCTCATGCCACTGGAGATCCCTCATGCCACTGGAGATCCCTCATGCCACTGGAGATCCCTCATGCACTGGAGATCCCTCATGCCACTGGAGATCCCTCATGCCACTGGAGATCCATCATGCCACTGGAGATCCCTCATGCCACTGGAGATCCATCATGCCACTGGAGATCCCTCATGCCGGAGATCCATCATGCCACTGGAGATCCCTCATGCCACTGGAGATCCATCATGCCACTGGAGATCCATCATGCCAGGAGATCCCTCATGCCACTGGAGATCCATCATGCCACTGGAGATCCCTCATGCCACTGGAGATCCCTCATGCCACTGGAGATCCATCATGCCACTGGAGATCCCTCATGCCACTGGAGATCCATCATGCCACTGGAGATCCATCATGCCAGGAGATCCCTCATGCCACTGGAGATCCATCATGCCACTGGAGATCCCTCATGCCACTGGAGATCCATCATGCCACTGGAGATCCATCATGCCACTGGAGATCCATCATGCCACTGGAGATCCCTCATGCCACTGGAGATCCATCATGCCACTGGAGATCCATCATGCCACTGGAGATCCCTCATGCCACTGGAGATCCATCATGCCACTGGAGATCCATCATGCCAGGAGATCCCTCATGCCACTGGAGATCCCTCATGCCACTGGAGATCCCTCATGCCATTGGAGATCCCTCATGCCACTGGAGATCCATCATGCCACTGGAGAACCCTCATGCCACTGGAGATCCATCATGCCACTGGAGATCCATCATGCCAGGAGATCCCTCATGCCACTGGAGATCCATCATGCCACTGGAGATCCCTCATGCCACTGGAGATCCATCATGCCACTGGAGATCCATCATGCCACTGGAGATCCATCATGCCACTGGAGATCCCTCATGCCACTGGAGATCCCTCATGCCACTGGAGATCCATCATGCCACTGGAGATCCCTCATGCCACTGGAGATCCATCATGCCACTGGAGATCCCTCATGCCACTGGAGATCCATCATGCCACTGGAGATCCCTCATGCCACTGGAGATCCCTCATGCCACTGGAGATCCCTCATGCCACTGGAGATGAATGCCACTGGAGATCCCTCATGCCACTGGAGATCCCTCATGCCGGAGATCCATCATGCCACTGGAGATCCCTCATGCCACTGGAGATCCATCATGCCACTGGAGATCCATCATGCCAGGAGATCCCTCATGCCACTGGAGATCCATCATGCCACTGGAGATCCCTCATGCCACTGGAGATCCCTCATGCCACTGGAGATCCATCATGCCACTGGAGATCCCTCATGCCACTGGAGATCCATCATGCCACTGGAGATCCATCATGCCAGGAGATCCCTCATGCCACTGGAGATCCATCATGCCACTGGAGATCCCTCATGCCACTGGAGATCCATCATGCCACTGGAGATCCATCATGCCACTGGAGATCCCTCATGCCACTGGAGATCCCTCATGCCACTGGAGATCCCTCATGCCACTGGAGATCCCTCATGCCACTGGAGATCCATCATGCCACTGGAGATCCCTCATGCCACTGGAGATCCATCATGCCACTGGAGATCCCTCATGCCACTGGAGATCCCTCATGCCACTGGAGATCCCTCATGCCACTGGAGATGAATGCCACTGGAGATCCCTCATGCCACTGGAGATCCCTCATGCCACTGGAGATCCCTCATGCCACTGGAGATCCATCATGCCACTGGAGATCCCTCATGCCACTGGAGATCCATCATGCCACTGGAGATCCCTCATGCCACTGGAGATCCATCATGCCACTGGAGATCCCTCATGCCACTGGAGATCCATCATGCCACTGGAGATCCATCATGCCAGGAGATCCCTCATGCCACTGAAGATCCATCATGCCACTGGAGATCCCTCATGCCACTGGAGATCCATCATGCCACTGGAGATCCATCATGCCACTGGAGATCCATCATGCCACTGGAGATCCCTCATGCCACTGGAGATCCATCATGCCACTGGAGATCCCTCATGCCACTGGAGATCCCTCATGCCACTGGAGATCCCTCATGCCACTGGAGATCCCTCATGCCACTGGAGATCCCTCATGCCACTGGAGATCCATCATGCCACTGGAGATCCCTCATGCCACTGGAGATCCCTCATGCCACTGGAGATCCCTCATGCCACTGGAGATCCCTCATGCCACTGGAGATCCCTCATGCCACTGGAGATCCATCATGCCACTGGAGATCCCTCATGCCACTGGAGATCAATCATGCCACTGGAGATCCATCATGCCAGGAGATCCATCATGCCACTGGAGATCCCTCATGCCACTGGAGATCAATCATGCCACTGGAGATCCCTCATGCCAGGAGATCCATCATGCCACTGGAGATCCCTCATGCCACTGGAGATCAATCATGCCACTGGAGATCCATCATGCCAGGAGATCCCTCATGCCAGGAGATCCATCATGCCACTGGAGATCCCTCATGCCACTGGAGATCCCTCATGCCACTGGAGATCCCTCATGCCACTGGAGATCCCTCATGCCACTGGAGATCCCTCATGCCACTGGAGATCCCTCATGCCACTGGAGATGAATGCCACTGGAGATCCCTCATGCCACTGGAGATCCCTCATGCCACTGGAGATCCATCTGGTGGGAGTGAAGATGGTGGGCACCAACACCCCCTTAATCCTCACCTATGCACAAGCTTCTTGCCCCCCCCCCCCCCCCCCAAAAAAAAGTCCTGTGGCGATGTGGAATGGTGGTGGGCACAGGGCAAGGATGTGGGTGAGACACAGGTGGCAATGGTGGTCTGAAAAACTGTCTGCTCCCCACACTCCGGACGGTCAGCCGCCACCTTCAGAGCTTCCCCCCTCGAAAAATCAAAGTGAACAATAAGCTTAGCATTGCTTCGTGGAGCGTTCGCAGACCTGGCCGAAACTCCTGACCCCACATTTACATTTAGTCATTTAGCAGACGCTTTTATCCAAAGCGACTTACAAATGAGAGCAAAAGAAGCAGCTAGAGCAGTCCAGGGCAACAGTATGAGAACCCCACCACAGGACAGCACTGGTGGAGCTGGAGCTCGCAGGATACAACATCTCTCAGAGAGACCAGATACAGGCGGAGGACTCCTTGGCAGAGGGTGGTGCTGGTACACCTTCTTCTGGAAGGGGGTCTCCGAAGACACTCGCCGTAATCATGGAGTGAAGTCTAAACCGCTGAAGCGGATTCCAGAATCTCCACTTTCCCCTGGCAAAGAAACTCTCGTCAGTATATACACTCCAACTCTCAATGCTGAGCAGAACATCAAGGAGGATTTCTGTAGAGCTCTTGATGCCATCCTACAGAAACCCCGGCTATAGAGACAGAGCGTATTTAGGCCACGCCCACACCGGGGGGGAAACAATCCAACGCTCTCCATTGACTTTGCATTGCGTGAGGCT
>JARQWZ010000354.1:0-7500 GCA_033150135.1 Gobio occitaniae
CACCTTTTAAACTATCTCCGTCGCACACGTTTTTTGCACATGCTCCGCTGACAGAAGGCATGAAAAGCAGTTGATTGCAGCACGAAACGTAACAGTTGCTCAGTCAGTCAGTGTTTGTAGTTTTTATTCCGATTGTATTATACATCTATTCATGAGAAGCGATCGGGTCACTCGCACCTGTGCGCCTAAATATTTTTTCGCAGTCGCACGCAGTAATTTTCAGGCGCAAATGCGCCCAAAATGGTCGCTATGTAGAACCCTGTGAACACCGGTACACTGAAGCTCTTTGTTAGCGCGTTATTTAGCTCAAAGAAACACATCCAATATGAGATTGATCACATATATACAAAATAAACACTCGCTTCATTTTTCCTCCGGTTTCATGGTTGAGCAGCACGCACGCACATGACCCTGCTTAATCGATGATCGATAAGTTTTATCGATTAAATGTCTTATTCCTACTACAGACCTCCAAACTTCGTGTGTCCTTCAGATTAGCTCAAGAACAGTGCGTAGAGAGCTTCATGGAATGGGTTTCCATGGCCGAGCAGCTGTATCCAAGCCTTAAATCACCAAGTGCAATGCAAAGCTTCAGATGCAGTGGTGTAAAGCACGCCGCCACTGGACTCTAGAGCAGTGGAGACGTGTTCTCTGGAGTGACAAATCACGCTTCTCTGTCTAGCAATCCAATGGACAAGTCTGGAATTGGCGGTTGCCAGGAGAACGGTACTTGCCTGACTGCATTGTGCCAAGTGTAAAGTTTGGTGGAGGGGGGATTATGGTGTGGGGTTGTTTTTCAGGGGTTGGGCATGGCCACTTAGTTCCAGTGAAAGGAACTCTTAATGCTTCAGCATACCAAGACATTTTAAACACAACCCGACCTTCCTGACCTCAACCCGATAGAACACATTTGGGATAAATTTGGGAAAAATCTCATAAACACACTCCTAAACCTTGTGGAAAGCATTCCTAGAAGAGTTGAAGCTGTTATAGCTGCAAAGGGTGGGCCAACTCCATATTAAACCCTATGGATTAAGAATGGGATGTCATTAAAGTTCATGTGCATGTAAAGGCAGGCGTCCCAAAACTTTTGGTAATTTAAAATATTTTATTTATATCATACCTGATGCTGCTACTATATTTGGATGTTCAGACTGTTATTATTATTATTATTATTATTATTAAGTAGAACAGAATACCAGCAGCACCTGAACCACCAACTGTTATTTTACTTAGAAAGCTGGAAAAAAAAAGAATCTAAATCTATAATTAAGTGCTCCAGGCAGCACAATGAGAAATTTATTCAAGTAAGGTCAATATAAATGAGGAGAAGCTGAAAAAATATAAATCCAAAATCAGAGATAGTCCTACCCAGACAGGATTAGATTTCACAGTGGATGCCCAAGTTAGCGGAAAAAACGTAGAAAACACTGCTCTTTTTACATTTACACTAACCTTTGTGACTTTTACACTATTTACATAAAGAACATATTCACTAATGAATAAAACATAAATAAATCCTGAAAAGTAGAGACTCCAGACTACACCTTCTGGCCTGTGTAACCTCTCACACTGCATGTACATATTGCCGGATATGACAGACACATGTGAAAATTTGAATTTACCATGAACTTCTGCATAAATTGTTAAATTGATGTGATCTCTACACATCAAGCAAACAAACACAGTCTACTTAAATATATGACACAGGATATATGACACAGATTTCATGTCTTTACTGAACACAACGTGTAAACATTCACAGAGCAGGGTGGGGACAAAGGATGACTCTCTAGGCTAATGACTTCTCTAAAGGCTAATTGGAGTCAGAAGTCAGTAAGCCTGGAGTCTAAACAAGGAGACGAGATAGAGCTACCCTATAAACACACACACACACAGCTTGCTATTCACAAGCAGCATTGAGTGTGAACCATGCCCTTGGACAAAAGACATCTCAGAACCCCCAAGATTAAGCATAAAGTTGGAAAGGGTTATAAAAGTATCTCTAAAAGCTGTGAAGTTCGTCAGTACACAGTAAGAGAAACTATCAACAAATGGAGAAAGTTCAGGACCGTTGCTACGCTCCATCAGAGTAGGCGTCCAGCAAAGATGAGTGGCAAAAGGAAAGTTCAATGGTGTTAAGAAGAGTCCAAGAATGTCAGTTAAAGACTATAGAAATCTATGGAATATCATTGTAAACATCTCTGTTGACGTGTTTACTAGGGGTGTAACAATACATTTATATAGATCGATATTAGATCGATGCCACGCGTTAAAAATCGATACTGTAGGCTTTTTATATATTTAAGAGGCACATTTGTTTGAACACTCTCCACATGACGGTCTATGTATTATAGCCAATGCGTGCATTCTTTATTTTATTGTTTAAATTACTAGCTTGTGAAAGACGCTCGGGCCAGTACTGAATCTTCATGAACGTTTGTTCTGACTTATAATACCTATAATATGACCTATACTATATGTTGTTGCTTCATTAGAAATTTGCGCTCCCCATTTAAAAGAAATGTGTTTTCATTTTATAGTATTCGTATTTTATTCGTTTATACTTTTTCCCCCCTTGTTTTTTTGACATTACACATTTTAGCACAGAAGCCTAAAATATGTAATAAGCTGTCATTAGATTACTGTGTGAATTTTTTATATGTGAATTAGGGCTGTCACTTTTTATTTGATATTCGAATATGCATTCGAACATGACGTGAAATATCCGTAACCGAACTATAAATAAACTATCCGGCTTTTTTAAGTGCCTTTCATGTAGCGCATTTTTTACAGACCGTTTGTTTTTTATTTTATTGTTTGCCATCTCATCCAATAGAGGGCGCTCTAAACGTATTGCAGCGTAGGCCCATGACCAAATCAAGCGAATAATAGCCAGTCTGTTTTGAAAATGGAAGATAACTCTCAGAACGGCCAGCCTGAGCGGACAATTACGACCCCAACCCATCTTAAAAGTAGTGTCTGGAAACATTTTGGGTTCTACACCGTTGATGGTAAAGTAACCGTTAAAGATAAGGTAGTTTGCCGAATTTGCAAAAAACGGTTTACCTACACATCCTCGACATCCAATCTTCGCGCTCACCTGTCGAGTTACCATCCAAATGAGGTAGCAGAGTCGGGGGGTGGGGGGGGGGGGGTGGGTCTCGTAGATATTCAAATATATTCGAATACATTGCTTGATATTTGATATCCGTTTGAAATAAATTTTTCTCAAAAATGACAGCCCTAATGTGAATGTCCCAATCATGTTGCAGGATGTGAATTTTTTAAAATAAATGTTTATGTTATATATTTTGGTTGCAGTTGTGAGTTAATAAAAACGTAACTGGTTGTGTAAAATAGGCACATAATATAATATTGATTGATATACCCCTGAATCGTATCGCAATCGCAGAACTTTTTGAGGTATCAGAAAATATCGTATCGCGGGCAATGAGAATTGATGTTGTATCGAATCGTGATGAACCGTCCGATTTACACCCCTAGTGTTTACGATATATAAAATGCTATACAAGAAAGAGATAAAATTAAGATTATTTATTGCTTAACCAGATTGTTTGTCTACTGTTTTGTTAAATTAAAGATCAGATCAAGTTTTATGAACAATATATGCAGAAATACATAGTAATTCTAACAAATCCCTCACATAAGGTTTCACATCCAAAACACTGCATTACATCGCATCAGCATTAGCTGAGCAAATGAGGGGTTTGCTGGATTGTTCTGAGAGAAAACAGCATTAATATTAAAGAAAGACGATTTCAAAGAATGTACATCTTAAGATATGTAGTCTCTTTATCTGGCTGAAGTTTCCTCTTAGTAGATTTCTCATGTTCATAGCTCCCGCAAACTTTTCAAAGAGTTCAGAAAAACCTGCATGCATATACATACACAACCCAGAACAATTTTGCACAATATTGTGAACCAAAATGAGCTGTTGAGCGTCCAGACCTTTAGCAAGTTTAATCCTTAAAACGTCAGAAATGGCATCCAGTTCTTCCTCAGTTGATCCTATAGCCTTATACCTGCTGGTTGGGCGTTTCATTATCTTTAGATGCCTCCCTTTAGAACCCTATTTACTCTGCAGAATACATTTCTATAGCTTTGGAAATCATTCAAATATGGAACACTTTTATCTGTAGTGGAGCACATGATAGGATTTCCATTAGGATGCACTTTCTCTTATCTTTTAAATGTAGCTTTGTTTTAGAGGAGATAGACAGAAGTCTACATTAGAGCCTGTTGCAAATGTATACCATTGTTTTTTGTATTTTTTACCATGAAAGGAGAGATAGGGGAATCGCTTGGAAATAATTGTAGAGGAAATGCGATTTTCTTCCCTTTTTTCCCTCTCTCCCGTTCCCCATCTCACTTTTCTGCTGAAATCTTCGCCACGCTTATCAAACGTTTGCAGATGAGCAGTGTGGGGGCCAGAGGCAGGCGAATTATAAAATCCTAATCTTTTCCCCCCTCCATCTGGCCCTGCGTCTCTCTCTCTGCTCGGTATAAAGGCATAAAGAATCCGGAGGTGATAGAGCCTGTTGCTACTGTGAGAAGCTTTTGACAGATGCACCAAAACACTCTGAATTCAGAGATGATGTTTAACCTGTTCCATTAGTGCCGAATTAAGTTATCCGTTTTTTTAATGTGGATTTTCTGTTTGTTTAATTATTCACTTGTCTGTTCGCATCAAGCTGAAGTTAATTAAAGAGGATTTCATTAGGAGCTTTCTCCATTGCGTTTTTGCATACAACGACGCCAATCATCACGAGTCCAATTACATAGAAGCTTTATTAATTCCCAACGACATGACGTGTCCTATCTGAGCAGAAAATTGCGAAACAGTGAGGGATCCTGAAGTAAGACATCAATCCGTGTGCATTACCCAGAGCGGCAGACTCACAACTTCACACCTTATCAAAACTTGACTGAATGCATTCAATTGACAGATCAAGCCATTCAAAAGGCATTTGCATGTACATAATAAAAGCCTTTTTCCCCAATCCCTCTTTCCACTGACCAATAATTGTCTTTTCTGTGACCTACTCAATCCTCTGAGGTGCTTTCAATGGATAAACATCTCTGTAAGCCTTAGAGAGTTGAGTAAACCTCAATCTCTTGTTAATGGCGGCCACTCATTAGGAATCAAATAAATGGGCAACGCATTAATCCCAGATTGAGATATGGCGTTGAGCGGCTTTTGAGCTTGCCTTGATTTGCCTGTTTTGGATGAGTTAATTGATTCCGACCGCTGAGAGAAAGAGACAGAGGAAAGCTGATGGGTATCTGACTGTTGGGTAATTTTGCAAGAATTGCATGCATTTTCACTGGGCCTCTAAGAAGGAGCTTAAGCAGATAAACATGAAGACAGCCTTTGAATAGCTTTGATTCGGCTCGGATTTCCAGAGTGGAAAACAACTTAAATGTTTAAGGTCACTAATGACGGATGCTTCTTATGACATAGTGACATCTTAGAGAGCTGCTTTCTAGAAATTTCCAGAGGAAAGTTAAAGATAGATATATAGCTATCTATCTATCCATCCATCCATCCAGCTAAAAACTCATTTTACTTCTACTTTCTAATTTTCAAATTTTACTTCTGTTCTGGTTTGCTCCCTTACTTTAAATTCAGAAATGAATTGTAAGGCATTTTCAATTAAATTCTGAACGGCACACAACCGTGACAAGCAGAGAAATAATTTGATATCACCACAAACCAATATTTAAATATTTCTGGGAAATAATCTTACAAATGGCTTTCTTTTAATGGTCTCTGCATACCAAACTAGAATGGTAGTAGAGCTATCAAAAAATTACACATTACTATTGGTGGTTAGCACATTATCCTTACCAACATTTCCAAGCCGCAAATGCAGAATTCCTTTTACGGTAGTGTAGACACTGATGGCTGGAGTGGCGCTGTGCTTGCTGTCATGCCTGCTGGCAAAGTTGGCATCCTGCAGGTACTCAGTAGTGATCACTTCCAGCTCATGGCTCACCTGGACGGCCGCACGGCCTTGACGCAGCATATGCTGCAGAAGTAAACAACAAATATAAATATTAAAGCTGTGAATTCAAAGGTCCTAAATATAGTGTGATACACTATAAAAAAGAAATGTGCTAAATATTTCGAATGTTTAGAAATGTGCTAAACAACAAGGCAATTCTTCATGCCCCCTGAATCAATTGTATTGATCGAACCATGTAGAACAAAAAGATAAACAAACATAACCAGCAACTAAGACATCTGTTACAGGCTACAGACAAATGCCAACTTCTGACGACCTTGTGGTTGTGTTTGAAGCCTAAATGGACCCTTTGTTAATTCTGAAAAGGTCAGAATCCATGCTAAAGAGGAACAGTCCAATTATGTTGATGTGATTGTATCTATTTCTGGTCTTGTTTTGTTTTAACCTTTATTCAACAGCTGACATCGATGAGAGCTCTAGCCAAGAGACCTGCGGTGGTGAGATCTAACAGACGCAGGTGTCCTGAAGTATGGCATGCATATTTCATAATTTCGACATGACACTCCCATCTGAGCACACTAAATAATGAATACCGCAGAAAGGTTTCGATGTGCAGGGTGACTGTCTGTCTGAGTTAAACAGCTGTGTGAGCTCTGTTGGGCTATTAATGAGGGCAGTATTTGTACCCGTGTCAAAATTCTATGTATGGCTTGTGGGGTTATTACCAACATGGCAAGTTGAGGACTTGCAAGGCTGTTGCCAAGAAGAATAATTTGAGTTATTATTTGGAGTATTGTTTTGTCATGGTTTGTGCGGGGTGTGTTGGGGTATTGTAATATTTATTTTGGTGTGCAGTACATTGAGTCTTTGTGTGTTTACATGCATGACCTTATGGAAAAAATATGTTGACAACATGTAAGGTCATGTAAATGCCTTATTGGCATTCTGTCAGCTTATTCAGCGGGCACGTCTGACTTTTTAACAGTTTTGACATCAAGATAATGTCAAAATCTTGCAGGTAAACCCTGAAAATTGGGTTTAAAACTGATTTTTTTTTAATACTCATATCTACTGTAGGGTGTCAAGGTTTAAAAATAACACTTAATACACAATTTGAGAAAAATTTGCATGCAAAAGTTTGGGGTATGGAAGATATTTTTTTTAAGTTTTGAAAGAAGTCTCTCTTATGCTCACCAAGGCTGCATTTATTTGATTAAAAATACAGGAGAAAATGGAAAAATATTGTAAAACTTTATTGCAAAAAATTCTAGTGGGGCAAAACATTTGCACCCTGATAGGTAGTTTTACCTTCAGCTCCACAGCAGCTGAGCCAATCAGCATTAAGGATTCACTGTCCCAGATATCAATCTGCAGGGAGTGGAGCGCCAGGTATCGCAGGAACCACCCCCGCTCACCTGGCTTGAGGAACTGCGGGTCAACTCGGTACTGCAGCTGCAGACCAGGAAAACCTGAGGAAGAGGGGGAAAAAAGTACAACAAGAAAGAACAAA